>VZTO01008553.1:0-28438 GCA_013400615.1 Syrrhaptes paradoxus
AACCCAAGCAAACCAAAAAAAAAACCCTAAGAAATTTACTGTAGAACTTAGAAAAAACCTCTAAAACCAAACACCACTTTTTGAATGGAGGAGAAAGGGGACAGGAGGGATTTTCAGTTAGGAAAGTGCAGTTAGAAAAGGAGCTGTGAAAAGTGAGGTTTTATGGAATGAGGAGAACTAGCCAAATATTAGAAATAAAGGAATACAGTAGCAGGATTTTATTTCATTAGTTAAAAAAGGAAATGAAAATTAAGGAGGCATTATCTAAAGTGGCAAAGGATGAGAGGAGAAGAGTTGTTTTGTGACAGAAGTTAAGATAGTTCATTTCTAACTGAAATTACTACTAAAAATTGAGCAAAAGCTCAGACTGGGAGAGGATGTGATGACTAGGAATGGAAAGGCTGTTTGTGGATCATTTTATAAAGGTTTTACTTCAAGGTGCACGTGCTTTCTAGCATGGAACTGGAGGGCATGTGGATTAATGTGTCTTTTATGGCATCCTTAGAGGTTTATCAAGCTAAAACCAATACGTGCACTGTTGTTACAGCTCTGTGGCAGAGGAAGATCTTGATTCATTCTTAAGAAATACAAAATTCCAGTATGAAGCTTTTCGAAGTAGTAGTAAGTCTTCCTTTTCTTATGCATGTCTTTTAAATGTTAAGTGACTGAGGAACACAGAGTGCTATTTCTTTTTCTAGATAAACATAATTTATTTTTTTATACACACACACACATATGAAACTTGTATATGTAGATCTGTATAAAAAAAATCTGATAAAACTTCTTTTCCTCTCTAATCCCAGCAAATACAATTTGTGCTACAGCCATTCTAGTTCTCAGAAGCAAGTTCTGTAAGCAAACAGTTCCTGTGCATGGGTTTTATTTTACTAAGGCTCTCCAACCATCTTTCTTGGAAGCAACATGCATGCAGTGAACTTTCCTTCTAAAACCCGACTGTGTATCAAAGATGCAAATGTGTGGATAGCTTTAACCATCTTGTAGCAAAATAATTAGAGTAGTTACTTACTAATTACCATACTAATTTTTTTTTTCCTAATGAAGCGCTAAAGAGGATTTGGCTGCCTATATTTAAAAATTCCAGTAACAATTTAGAGGAAAAAAAGGTTTATAAACTTCTGTCCAGAAGTTTTATGACAGTACCTGATAGTCTCCAAGAAGTTGGAGAACTGATGGTAATTCTTGGGAAATACTCCCTGTAGTTTGGGTGTGGGGTGGATTTTGGGTTTGTTGTGGTCTTTTTTTCAAGTCTTCGTGCAAGTCCAGCATACAGGTTACTAAATTCCTCTATGGTTCTAATCAGACAATATTGCAGAATGGCGTCCTGTAATATCTTAGTGATGTTGACTATTAAAAAGCTACTGTATACTCTCGTGATGGACGAAGTGTTTTTTTCTGATGTTCCTGAGGTTTAAGGGCCACAAAAACCAATAAAAACTTTATTTGAAAGTTTAGTTTTGCATATTGAACTTCAAATTCAAGTATGTTTATGAATTAAAAATACCTTTTTTTTTATATATAGGACTTTCATCTGATGCTACAGTGATGACACCCAACACAGAAAGCAGTTGTGACTTAATGACCAAAACAAAATCAACAAGTGGAAATGATGACAGCACTTCATTAGATTTAGAGTGGGAAGATGAAGAAGGTATTTATTCTGCCATTCAGTTTCATTCTGAACTTAAAAATGCGAACACTTTTAACTATGTTGGTTGTAAAGATGTCGTTTTCAAAAGGGGAGGTGATTTAAAACTTAATTTTCATGGAATTTCTGTCAAGTATGTAATGATTAAGCTGTAAAATATGTTTTCCTAGAAAGTTGCTTATTTTGATAAATGTGCTTATCTCTCTAATAAACAAGTTCATTTATTTGGATCCTTCAGTCAGTTCCACAAAATGCAGGAAACTCACAAAACTAATAGTAAAGAAATGCTGCCCTCTTGTGAGCCAGTAGCTCAAGGAACAGCTTGTTCTTGGTCTTAAAATTACACGTTTTAAGACTGTGACTGAAGTATTTCAGGAGGCATTGTTTCTTTAAACCCTGATTACTTTTATTGTAACTTCTGCTGGAAACTTAGGTCTGCATTTTAGGTGAGTATCCCAGCTATCCTAATGGCTGCTGCTGTTGCAGATATTTTCTGTTCCCTTTAGTATATCTGCAAAAAGTCTTGTCTTTGTTTCAAAGTTAATCCACAATTTTGAGACCTTGACTCTTGAGAAGCTCAGCAAAAATAAGCTAGGATTTCTTTTAGCCAATGCATAGCAGAATTTTTTTTTCTGTAATAGACACTTTTTTTGATAATCTGTGTATAGTTTAAATGTTTAGTACTGTCAAGAGCACTAAAATGTTTAGTTCAGAAACCTGTTGTGAAAGACTTAACTTTGCTAGAGGTACCCAGAAATACCCAGCATCTTTTTTTAGCTAGTGTGTGCAAAAGCTATTAGCATTCTAGAGGAACTGAAGCTAGGGCAGTATCATGTATGGTGAGGTACGCTGAATTTTACATTGAGAGCAATTAGCACCAGTGCAGAAACAGTGTTTTGGGAACTCTTGTGTCCTACATCATGCTTAAGAAATGGGAAAATGGCATTCTCTGCTTTATACAGATCGAGTTGTCCCCCCACTCTTACGTGTTAGCTTAATGTAATATCTTTCTAAATAACTATTGAAAACCAGATGAGAACAAGACTCATTCTATACCAGGCACACCTACATCCAGAATTATCTTGTTTATTTGACTGGTAGAGGGTTGTGATGCATATGGGCTTGTATTATCCTTGTCCTGGGGGAATTTAATTCTGTGAATAGAATAATCAGTTGGTGATGTTTGCTATTCATTGTTCTCTTATCAGTGTCACACTGACATAGCCACAAGTATTAGAGCTCTCTGAGCACAGAAGATGCATAGTTTGTGCCCTGCAGTGCTACAGTTTTATAAAGAGTGTTATACAGAAAGACAAAGGGTGTAAGGAGAATTTGGAAACGGTAACTGTCCTGGACTAAATACATGGTTTTGATACAATGCTTCTGTTTTCATTCTTCGCTGTCACGTACCGATAACAGACAAGGAACTTTTAGTACTAATGTTGTATTGATATTTTTGGTGGTCTATCTTGACAGATGGACAACAGCTTCAGTGAGCCATTGGTACCAAAGGAATCAAGCTGAAAATAGTTATGTTTTGAAAGACCCACAAAAATTAACATAAAGTCCATCATTTGAGTCTGATGAAGGGAAAAAATTACCTCTTAGATATTTTTTTCCTGTGGCCCCATTCCTCCCCCTCAAGAGTTGTGTGTTTCACTTGCAATATGTAACTTTAATTTTACAGTTCGTTAGCTACTTAATTCAAATTTTAAAAGGGAGTTTATTTAGGAATGTACAAGGAGTCCAGTGAGTATGGTAAATCCTTCCCTTTCTCCTTTGTAGTGGTGGGGAAGGTTTTGATACACCATGATAAAGTCTGTAATTACTGACAAAATAAATATTATTTCTGATGTCTTTGTGACCAACGTTCTGCCTTACTTTATGTGAAATCAAATATACCTTTTCAGACAAACTGAAGATCTTTCCTAGACAAATGCCTTCGATATCTGTCTAAAACTTAGCTTCTGTTTAAAATGTTTCCCACGATGTTTCATCTGTTTGTCAGTAAGCTACAGGAGTATTACAGGATTCCCCAGACATTTAGATCTCCAAAATGGCACAGAACCAAAAATCTTCTAATATTTACATGTCCATAACATAGGGCATCAGGCTGCATCTATAGGAAATACAAATTGCTATTGAGTTCTTTCACTGAAGTGTCAGTCTGTCTTAGAGCTCTGTAAAATACCATCACTGGCTGTTGAGTTCATTTGGTCAAAACTGACTGCAAACTATTGCTTTAATGTGAATAACAACACCAGAAAAAAATACAGGGATACTTGGGAGTGAAATTACCAGACTCTGTATCTCTAAAGGATTCTTGTCATTTCTTCGAATGTTCTAACACTAATGTAAAGGTACTTCCCTCAAATTATATCTCTCTCATAAAGATGTCTTAAATCGCAGGCATGAACAGAATGATTCCAATGAGAGAACGCTCCAAAACAGAGGAAGATATACTCCGGGCAGCACTGAAATTTAATAGCAAGAAGACAGGGAGTAATCCAGCTTCAGCCTCTGATGATTCTAATGGATTGGAGTGGGAGAATGACTTTGTTAGCGCTGAAATGGATGATAATGGCAATTCAGAATATGCCGGGTTTGTAAATCCTGTATTAGAATTGTCTGCATCAGATGTAAGGATATCTGATCCTGATCATCAAGACAGATAGTGAAGCTGCGTGGCCCTTGTTTGTGACCAAATGTTGAACAGTGAAATAGAATGTACAAAAACTATTTGCTCTTTTATAATGTGGTTCCCTTGTTTTTCCTATAAATTGATCGGCAAGGAATGGGAATAACCGGCTATCTGAATTAATTCAGAATTAAGTGCAATTTTATCATCTACCTTCTAAACTTTTATGAAAACTGGGATGATTCTATTGTGTATATTTCTGGATATCTGAATTTAATATAAAATTATCTGCACTAATTTAAGCTTCCAAGCTTGACGTATCTATATTTTAACTAGCCTTTTTTCTGGATGATGTTTCTACTGATTTGTTTTTAAAATTCATCACTGGCCTAACATTTATCTTAGAAACAGTCTTATATAATTTATCTAATACTTGAATATAGAAAAAATACTTTAAAAAAATTGTCTTTATTTCCAGTATGTGCTTTTTGACTTGTTCTTTATCTATTTAGAGGGTGTAGTTAGCCAGCTGCAAAACAAATTTCACACATGGTAAACTGCAATATTTTCCCTGTTTAGCTTATAGTCTTTCTAGCCTTATGTTGTCCTCTTTCCATTTATTTTATTTTTTTAATTACTTCATGCCAAGCACAGTTAACCTCAATAAACATAGTAAAATCATCAGGTTAGGTAAGATATTGTCTTGTATAATATGCCAGTTTTAGTGCGTGTGTGCTAGATAGAAAAACAACTATAAAACTTCTTTGTGTCAAACTGGAAATTTTAAGCAGTATGTAGTAGAGAATTGGGAGGACCAAATTCTTGATTTTTCCCACCCCCCTGAACAGACCAACCTCTGTTATTACAAGGTCCTTAAAATTCTTTAGATGTGAAAAATTTATAATTCAGCTCAAGAGGAACATTCTCTGAGCAAACTTGGGGAGAGATCATTGCTTTGCTGCTGGGGTGGGAAGAACAAGAACCTGAAGACTGAATTCCTGTATCTGCATTAAAAAAAAAAAAAAAATTGAAGTTACAAATCAGTGTGTTTAAGTGCTTTAGTTTTCCTGTGCCTCTAAACTGGATGGTTAATAGTGCTGATAGAGACTGAAACTTTAGGAGGTGTTCAGTTAAAATCTGGTGTAATGTATTGTGTGGTCTCCCCCTTACATTTAACGTCATGCTTTTTAAAAAAAGGAAAAGGTCACTGAAGAGAATATGCAAAACAACTACAGGTCTCAAGCTTTCCCCAAAGTGTCAGTAAATCCTTTCTACTCTACTGTTATTTTGTCTAGCTGTCTGTTTTTAACCTGGAAAAAAGCAACCTGGGGTGCAACTTCACCATTGTGGAATAAAAGCAACACACTGTGCTAAGCAGTAAATCTGTATCACCAGAAGAACTGAATTTGTGGGTAAAAATTGTGTAAATGTTTTAGATCATGTTAGATCATTTGAGCCTATACGTAGTATTAGGGCCCCTATCCTTTTCATGAAAACTTGAACAAAAATACTGCACACTTGGATTAAATATGTATATATGTCAACACTAATGAACAGATAAATCTTGTTGATAACATTCCATTTCTTAATTTAAATTGTAGCTATGTCATTGAAAATATTTTAATATAATTATCTACGTTTGCAATGCCTGTAATAAGCTTTAAAAATTTGTGCACATCAAATGTATATTTTTGGTTTGGCATAAGCTACTACTGTGTAACTTCTGACATTTATTTGTATAATATATTCCTCTGGAAAGGAAGGCAACTTTCTCAACATGTAAATAACACGTTTTTTACCTGCCAAAATGTAACTTGCCCTGCAGAGGTCACTACTTTTCCTGACCTGTGAACATGAGGTTTAATTTGTCCTGACCGTGCTTTGACGAAGTAAAAAAGCCTTTAGCAAAAAGGAAGCTGACTCCAGCTGAAGGTTTTTACGGAGGTGTGCATGTTCTGTAGCCATGATTAACAGCATTCTGCCTTACAGAGCTCAGTGAACTACACTGATTTAAGAAGTTATAGTCAATATTTGTGGAAATTTAAGAAATCAAAACATATAAACAGCTTATGTAAAACAATTCAACAGTACTGTAAAATGCATATCTGTACAAATTTAAAACTCATTAAACTTTTCAGTCAGTCTTATGTTTGGCAATGTTTTATCCGTTGCTGGTTTTGTGGCTGCTCTTTCATACATAGTGAAAGAGGGTGTGAAGATGAATTGTTAAAACATTACCCAAAATTACCTGGGCATCAGGAAGGATTCTGCTTCACTTTGAACGTCACCCATGCATCAGCTAACTAAGGAAGGTTTTAATAAATAACTAGCTGTGGCATCCCTTCTTGAGACGTGTGGCTTTGGAAAGGAAGCTCTAATAAGCAATATGCAAGAAATGTTAGCGGCCTTTGTGTGTGTGGTATTTCTCCCAATTAAGTTAGCACTATATGACTAATGGCAGCTGCAGGGGGGAGGCACTATCTGTTTCTGTTGTGGTTGTTTGCCTTAACAAGTATTTTCTGGTATGCCTGAAACTACTCTTCTGGAACAGGGTGAGTACTTGTAATTTTAAAAGCTGCAAAGAGGTGTTAGAACCCTTGAGAGCAATTTAGCTTTCCCCACATGTCAAAATGGGTCCTTCACGAACTGCTTCAAAACTCAACATCACCACCACCATCCTCCTCCAGTGCCAGCTGCTTGTTTCTCTGGAACTCACGCCAGGCTCGTGTCTCAACTTCTGCCGCCCCGGTTGTGTGCTCATGGCCGTCAGCTGCTCTCGGTGACACAGCAGCCAGCTGAGCCGTGCTCTGGCGGCAGCAGAAAGCTGGCTGTGAGCAACTGGGGTACCTCGGTGTCATGCTGTGCCCACGCCTGCGCTCGGTCATGTATTTACTCTTTAGCTGTTTGCACGCAGAAGTCACTGGATTGTCTCCTTACACAGCACTGCCTCAACATATCACTGCGCTCTTTAGTGATAACTTCAACTAGGACATCTAGAAAGTGAGCTTTTAAAAATATGTATTTTTCTAGTCATTTGATACTGTACTCCTTCAGTCAGACTAACTTCTGCTCGTCAAATCAACACAGCAATAGGATCTTCCTAGGAGAAGATTCATTTTTTTATGTGTGTTTTGGGGTTGATACTTAGCCCAAGTAAATATAGTTGTAGAAATACTTAGGGTTGGGAAACCATTAAATTGCTGGGTTTTTTTTTCCACTCCCAAGGTTTTCCCCTGGTTCCGGGAGATGAGCCTAAGGAATGCTCTGCTCTAGACCTGTGGCTATCATCTGCAGAACCTCTCTGTACAGAGTGAATACAAAACCCACTGAGACACAGCACTGTGAGCTCTGCAGACCAGGCAGAAGAGTTTTCTCAGGCAAGTACTGTTTATAGACACTTCCGTTTATAAATTGTACTTGAAAATTTGACATTAGGGTTGTCACTTTAAATTATAGTACAGAAAATGTAAGCTATTAATATGATTAGTGTAATAAGTTAATGTCCTGTGTGACAAGGCCAGTGATCAGAAATTGGATAACAATACTTCTCAGTGGTAGTATTAGCAACCTGTTTTTTAAGCCCAAAGCAGTACAAAACAGGAACTTTCATGTCATCCGTAATAATTTAAGAGCACTAATAGGAAGAGAGCTGTTTACTGGGAATGCAAAGCTAGTACTCCCTCATCCCTCACCCAAGACAGATCAGTGAACATAAAAAAAATCCATGCATTTTATATGAGGTTGATTTCAGGTAAAGCTTTTATATGCAAGAGCTTCTTTCAGATTATATTTGCATCTTGCTTTTTTTTCTAGACACCTTGCATTTGCATGTATTGGTCACTCTGTCTACTTAGTAGGAAGACTCGGGTCAAAAGCCTTTAAAAGCCAAGCAGCCAACAACTACTGGAAATCTGCAACCAGCATGTCTGGTGACACGGTGATTCCTGCTCAGGTTTGTTTCGTTAAGCTGAGGGGCTGGGTGTGCGATAGAGGCGTTTGTGCTGAGATGGCAGCTGAACTGCACGCCTAGGCCAAACACTGTACAAGTACCAGAGCCTGGTTCAAAGAGCAGAAAACATGGGAACAAGGTATTTTTGGCAAGGGTGAGACTAATAGGCAAATCCTACATAAGACTGGTTTGAGTTTCATTGCCTCTCCCACAACTTTCTCTCACTTGTGCTTGTTTGCCTTAATCTCAGGTTACGTTGTGTAACATCCTCCTCAGTTGTACTTCTGGTTTGTAATGATTACTGCTGAAATGCAGCCTAATGTTTAGGGGTGGTAAGATGGGTAACTTATGTATGCTCTGTTCTGATTCTTTCCAGTGTGTCTTTCAAACAAACTAAAATACTTGACAAAAGGCAAGTGCCCAGGAAAAGCTGAGCCCCTAGCAAAGAAAAACTTACCTGAAACAACCTGAGAAATACTTAAATGAAAACAAAATTGTAAGAGTGCTTGGCAAGGACGGGGGAGGGTGGGGGGGGGGAGAGTGAGAAAACTTGCTGAAACGCTTTTAGTCAACTCTTATCTTGGTGCAATGCCACTTCTAGAAAGCCCAGAATACTGCTAATGAAAATTTCTTATCTGGATCTTCCTAGAAATAATTTTACTCAGGTAAGTGCTTTTAGATTGTAGTTGTAAAAGAGTAAATCCTTACACATCAACCAAATGCTTTTATTACAAAATTTGTCTGTTTTTTTACATAACATGATCACTGACACTGCATGTTTATTTACGTCCACAAGCAAAAGTAGCTAACTTGCAAAAAATACATAATTTTAATTAATTTAAAAAATACAATTAAAAAATCTTTACGCAAAGTTAATAAAAACATTAACCTTAAAGGACTATGCTGACAAAGTGTTTCTAAGCTGCAAAATCTGGGAAGTTACAACCTAGGCTTGAAAATACTGTTTGGAATTTAATGTCAAAAGCAAAGCACAAATGCAGCGAGACATTACAACCCCACTCAGCTAACCAGTGCTGGGGCTAAAACACTGGCCTGCATCCTCTGTGTCAATGCCTATTAACTATACCTTCGAGGCATGCGATCACAGTTCTTGAATTGAACCTGCTGCAATGGATTTGAGTGGCCCTCTGTCTCCCACACGTTTATGTGGCAAACAGTGGTGATCAGAGAGCACATCTGCCCTGGTAAAGACGGAATCTGTTTCTGTTGAACAAAGCATGTTCTTGTACGCCAGAAGACTGATGTACAGCAAAGGAGAACCATCAAGGACAGTGGACTGAGATGACAGCCTTCNTGCCTGTACTGAAAATGACGAGTAAGAAGACAGCAAAGGAGAACCATCAAGGGCAGTGGACTGAGATGACAGCCTTCAATTTCTGAAGTTGTGCAGGTTTCAAATGGTCAAAATCTGATCCAGCCTCCTCCTTCCTGCTACCATGACTCATTTTCATCAATCTCAATGGGGCTTTTGCCTTGGGAAGGAAATGAGGAAGACAAAATGCCATTCTCAGGTGTGGGTTGCAGTGATGGCAGGCATCTTTCCTGTAAGATTGGCACTTCAGCCAAGTGTAAGTGAGTCTCAAAATAATCCATGGACTCCCCTTCTTGAATCTCTGCTAAAATCTGGTAGTCCCCAAAACAAATGATGCACTTCCACGGCAAGTCAATTTTGTTTAAGTAACCCAGTTCTGTTTGGTCCACTATGAGTTTTGTTTTCTTGCTCATGTTCTTTATCTCAAAACAAAATTCTGAGCTGTTCAGTTTTCTGTAAAACTGCAATGAAAACTGAATCCGAGAAACGCGAGTATCCATTAAGTTATAATGGCAGATATTGGAATCGCGGCCAAACTTGGCCATTTCATCTGCCCTTACCTGTTCTCGCTTACAGAAATTCAAGCAACGAAACACCATCTTGTCTTCTTGGCAAGGATGGTAAAAGGTCATGTGGAGACATGTTACTGTTTCTTCAGTTTCAGCTTCTTCAAAAGAGGACATGGTGAAATGAGCCCTCAGAAACTACAAGAAAGAAGTAAAATCACAGCATGAAATCACCATTAAAAATTGGCTTCAGTGTGTCATTAAAATACTTCATATCCTATTGTATAGTGACTGTATATAGCTCACCGCAAATTGGCTGTAGTGAGTACATAGTAAATGTACCGAAACCACTGGAACGACGACGTGGGAGTAGAGCATACCCAGGCCATGACAACCATCATCTCCCTCCACTTCACCCAGGACTCGTTAGGTGACCACACCTGCGTTCTGGGCTGAACTCATCCCAGGAGTCCCTCACCTCTGTCGCAATGCCTGCCCAGCACTTCGGAACTCTGGAAAACACCCGTGACTGTGAATTGCTGTCATGAAGGTCTCACAGGTAGAATGATCTTTGGAAGAAATATGTCACCTAGCAGTAAGAGTGAGATTCATGGGCTGAAAATGGAGCACTGAGTGTCACTGCCTCAGCCTGGGTGCCTTGTTTTACAGTGTATGCCTTCGACCAGAAGGTATCAGGCAAGAAACTTTCACAAATGCAGTCTGACTGTAGGCAGTAATATTTCAAATGCATATAAAGCACTATTTTGGCTCTTGAGTCAGAATTTACCTCTCGTACAAAACAAAATGAAGTGACTGATGTGACTGTGTAAAATGAATGCAATAGCTGGAATAACAGCAAGGGCTAAAGGAGGAATGGTCACCAACTCTAGGTATTTCCTTGCTGCCTATTGTAACATCCCAGCCATCTGCTGCAGCGGTACCTGACCAGATGTTAGAACTAACAAATAACTTTTGTTAGTTTCTTCTCTTTTTTGAAGCTTTTCACGTGCAGCACAGAGATACTTGCTTACAAAGTAAATTCTGTTCCGAAGTCTGAGTGACTGCAGTGGATCCAAATAAAATCTAGGAGACACCTTAGCAAACCCTGCAATCTGGTTCTCTGCACCCGTGCAAGCCCAGGATTTTTACTGCGCTGAAACTTAAGTCTAAAGGAAGACAAGACTAGGTATTTAAAGTAGGAACCGGAGAAGGAGTTCTCAGTTACCAGAGAAACGTTATTAAACCGCATTATTCGTGAGGAGCCATTTAACTGGAATCACATAATGCAGGTGTTTGTAATGTTTCTCCTTCTAGATAACCATAAGTTTCCAACATGTCAGACACCCAGCCTGAGCTTTCTCACCAGCTCTAGTTAGTGAACGACGCCGAGAAGCAGCTTACGATTTAATCTGGTTTTTTATGGGTAGGTGAGTCATCACTGCAGTTAAGTATTCTGACTTGTGGTGGTTTTTAAGGCTTAATTGTACCACTGTACATAAACTCCAAGCACTCCGAATGGTGGTGTATCAGTGCATCACTTTGAAACCTCAAAATTGAAGCGATTTTGCTCTTATTGTGCTAAAGGTCTAAGTTCTGCCACTGTACTTTAGCAACCCCAGCCTACCTACTGAAGTAGGCTGCAACAGTGCTTCTATCGAGCTTAGATGATTAGAGAAATATAAAATTACAAGTAGACCTCAGAGCTCACTTAAAACGAACTAGGAATAGTGCCCGTGCTTTTGACAGAAGTACAGACAGACACCCTAGTGGCAGGTATTCCCTTACCATCTGTAAGACTAACTGCAGTGGCTTCAGCATCCTCCCAGTATTGCTCAGCTCCCGTTAGATGGAAACAGCTCTGTGAGCAGCAGAAGGGACTCTTTCTTTCTGTGCTTAGTTCTGCCCTTCACAGCTCTGCGGCAGGGGGAGGATGTGAGATGTTACACGAGGTCAGCTTTGGTTAAAGGGGAACAGCGGGTTATTTCACTTAGTTCACAGATTGGCCTACAGAGATTTTTTTTCTCAAGACCTGGGCTGAATTTGATGCCAACTTAAAAGCATGTTCTGCTTCCATTATTATCTTCTTCATTTGGTTTCTGAAATGCATCAGGACTGGGCAAAACATAGGAATATAAAGAAATGTACTTTGAGAAATCTGCAGTGCATACAATTGTGTATCAGATCAATGCAAAATGTTGTCTTTATTCATGTTTCTGAATTTTACAAATGGCTACATTTATTAATTATGGAAGGGGTAGAACTGCCAGTGATGGCTTCAGAAATTACAGCAGCACCCACCCACTGACCCTGGATCTCAGCAGCTCCCACAGACCCCACTATCTGTTCATAGCCTGCTTGCATGCCACCTCAGGCATCCTGAGCTCCCTTGCCAAGTCCTGCATTAAAGCGTTATTGAGGTTGGACTAAACATACGTACACGTAAGTACTACTGTTGTCTGTACCTTAACTTGAGTCAAACAATCATGATCAGTGTGGATCGTCAGGCCCATTTTTAGAGACAGGAGAATGGCGGAGCACGAAGCATGAGGATACCTAACCTGAGAACCACAGGGCTCCTACCTGAGTGTTTAATGATGGATTCAGGAGCTACAACTCTCTACCTACAAGTTATCACTCAGAGACCTCTGCCAATTTCCTTTTGCAAATTAAAACACAAGTATTCAAGCCGTGTACCAAGAAAAAGAATAACATCCATTTTGTTGCTGTGCTGGTTTTGGCTGGGATAGAGTTAGTTTTCTTCACAGCTGCTAGTATGAGGCTATGTTTTGGATTTGTGCTGAGAATAACGTTGATAACAGAATGATATTTCAGTTATTGCCAAGCAATGCTTACATTAAGCCAAGAACTTTTTCAGCTTTTCATACAGCCCTGCCCTGTGAGAGGACACAGCCGGGACGGCTGACCCCAACTGCCCAAAGGGATATTCCATACCATGTGATGGCATGCTCAGCATGTAAAGCTGGGGGAAGAGGAAGGAAGTGGGGGAGATGTTGGAAGTGATGGTATTTGTCTTTCCAAGTAACTTACACATGATAGAGCCCTGCTTTCCTGGGGATGGCTGAACATATGCCTGCCCATGGGAAGCAGTGAATGAATTCCTTGTTTTGCTTTGCTTGTGAGCGTGGCTTTTGCTTTACCTATTAAACTGTCTTTATCTCAACCTGTGAGTTTTCTCTTTTACCCTTCCGATTTCCTCCCCATCCCAGGGGGGAACGAGCGAGCGGCTGGGTGGTGCTGATTGCCGCTGGGGTTACACCACGACACTTATTTCACGTTCCTGCCAATGACCGTGAACTTCGCGGCGGGGGGTGCAAGGCGCGTGCCCAACGCAGCCCGCGGCGCATCCCCGCCTCGCGCGCGCACGTTCCGCCGGCGCACGCGGAAAGCGCACAGCTCCCGGGGCACGCGCTGCTGACAGCTCCCGCCGGGGAGCGCTGGGCCCCCAGAGCCCCCACAGGCCGCTAAAACACGCTCCCTGCCGCCGTTACACGAGAACCGGCCCCGCCAGCCTCCCCGCTCGCCAGCCCGCTGCGCACCGCACGGACCGCGGCTCCGGCGGGGGCAGGAATTCCCGAACGCTCCCACCACCTCGGTGGGAAGTTACCGAAGCAACCCCGGCGGCCACCCCGCCTCCTCGCTGCCCGTACCTGCGGACCCGGCGATCCTCGCACCTCGACCCGGCCCGGTCTCCCCGCGGTGCCCCGCGCAGCCCTCACCTGTCGGTAGGCGGGCGGGTGGGAGCGTGCCTCTGCCTCCAGCCGCGGGGAGCGCGCGTCAGGCGCCTGCCGGGCGGTGCGCGCGCGGCCGCCAACGGTTCCAACGGCTCCTCCGCCGCGTGCCGCCCGGGTGAGGGCGGGGCGGGGAGCGGCCAGCGGGAGCGCTGGGCACGGGGGTCCGCGCGGGCGGGGCGGGGGAGAGAGGCGGCGGCAGCGGGCGGCTGCAGGGGAAGGGGGCTTTCGTGAGCTGCGGGGTTTGGGTGTAACGGTTGGGCGATGGTGCTTTAAAATGGAGTATTTTATTATTTTTTTTATTTTTATTTGTTTTTGCTTTAAGCGATATAGGTTCAGCCGCATTGCACAGCCTTTGGGGAAAACCCTCGTCTGTCCTTGGCTGCTGCTCTAAGCTGAGCTGAAAACTTCTTGGTGTTACTAGAAGTGCTGAGGCAGACCCGCCATCTGGTAGGAGAAAAAAAAAAAAAAAAAAAGAGCAATTCTCTGTCATTCACCTGCTCCGTTTTTCTTACTAAGCAAGATTTCTCCCAAGTACAGTGCAGAGAACACCTGTCGCGTCTCAGTCTGAGTCCTGCACAGCCCGTGCCCTCCATGCCCCATGTTTGTACGGTGTAGTGAGGAGGAAGGTGTTGGTTGTGCCTGGGGAAGCGCTGTGGGTCTGATGGCTTTGGCACGGGCAGTGACACGCTGTGTTGGTTCATATAAACTATTTTGCATTTGTGGTTTCCTTTTGTTTATTCAATAAACAATTAAATGGCTCGTGGGTTGATAAGTTCCTTTGCAGTTGTTCTTTTATCTATGCACAGGCTAGTGCATCTGCTGTGTGTGCCCTTCTCCCCTTATATCAGGGAAAAAAAGGGTTAAACGGTGTTTTCCAAGAAGTCATGCTGAAAAGCAGAAAAGAAGAAACAAGATTCTTCCAAGTTTCCCCCTGAGCAGAGTGCCTTTTCTGCAGCAGGCAGGGCTGGGCGTGTGCACTCACACAAAAGCACTTTGCTGCCTTCTGGAAAACCCAGAGTTGTGCAACCCTGCCATTTATTGCATCTGCTGATGGTTTTAATTCCTATCAGCCCTTCAGTTCCAGAAAAAGCCTTCTTCCCAGGCTGCAAGAGACCTTTTCTGATAGGATTGTTTTGATACTTGTAGCTATTGAGGTATGTAAGTACTCTCTCTTCCCCCCCCCCCCCCCNCGTAAGTACTCTTTCTTTTTTTTTTTCCCCCCTAGATTATGTAACATTAACTACATCTTTCTTATTAGTTTATGATTAAAATATAGCTCTGTGTGATTTCACAGAGGAGATGACAGGAAGTGTATGTACTGCTCCTCTCTTCTGTAAGTTTCACATTGGCTGGAATGCTGCCAGCTTGAGGAAAACAACTCCAGCTTTGCCCTGTATGAGAAAAAACTCGGGCACTGAGTGCTCGTGGGTTTTTGGGTGCTCTTCCTGCTGAAATGGCCATGTGGTTTACTCGAATGGTTTATGTGGTTTATTCCTGTACTACAGTAACTTCTTTTTTTTCAATTGAAATTTCTTTGGTCAAAAGTGAAACTGCAAATAAAAAAGTGTAAAGCTTGCAGGGCTGAGCTGCATGGCAGGGTGAGCAAGCTGCTGGGCCTTGGGCCAAGGGAGCTGATGTCAACATTAGCCTAGCAGTAGCTCTTGCTGCTGTCCTGTTCTGTGCTGCCTGCACAGCCCCTTCCTCCCTTGCGGTTGTGACTTTCCCCAGACATGCTTTCATTTCCGGAGTGTGACTCTACCCTGGCATCCCTGGAGTTACCCAGCTGCTAATGGAGGTGATGTAAATTTGAGCCTTCCCAAGCCTGACCGCAGAGTGGCATGTGGCTTTCCCCCGGTTTCTGAAGGCAGCGTGGGATCTGAAAATAAAGGTGGAGCAGAGCCGCGCGCTCCTTTCGGTTGCCTTCCAGCTGGCTGGGTTTCAGACACCTGTATTGTTTGCCTTGACAATCCCTAGGGAGGAGGAAGTCCTAGAAAAAGTCATGCTCATTCCTTTAAATGGATGATTCCTGCTTACGTGTCTCCAGTGTGACTTCTCTGTGTAAGTATGGGTGGCACATTATGGGTGCCAGCCGTTTGGGCTAATTATTTGTCATGTGTAGCTGTGGTGGGCTGAAAGGCTGAGGTGGTTTTGGCTGGGCTGCAGTGGTGTGTTGTTTTTCTAACAGCAGATTTGTGAGGCTTCAGCTAACTCCAGAGCCTAACTAGGCAAATCTGGAAAATGGAAAAATACTGAGAACTCTTAAATTGCTGCCAGTCATGACAGACTTTGAAAATCTGAGAGTCAGTGAGGGCAAATACGTGCCCTTCTGGGAAGTTCCTGGTAGGTCAGGAGGGTTACAGAAAGGGTATTCTGGGTTAGCGAGTAAAAGGGCTGGTTTGGGGTATCTGTGTTCAGCTAATTCTTTCTCAGTGACTCAGGGTGAAACCTCCCTTCCTGAGCTTCCTCCCTATGCTCTAACAAACCCTAAGAAACCTTACCAGAACATCCGTGGGGGTTTTCTGAGTGCTCCAGCACACAGTGCGGTTGGCATGGCTGTTGACGGTCTGCCCAGCTGGACACAGGTAGGGAACGCTGTGATCGTGGTTCTCAGACACTCAGGAATCGTGTCCTTTGTAGTTCTGTCTCTCTTGTTGTGTAAAAGCCATCCTGCAGACCCACATTTGAGGCAAGATATGAGACTAGCGGTAGGCTGGACCAGTCTGAAACTTCCTATTTCTGTCTGCTATTTAAATTAACACTGTGAAAGTTTTTGCATCTTGTTGGATCAGCAGCAAGTCTGGCCTGGTTTCAGTGGTGCCGAGATTCCACTGCAGTCTGTCCTTCCCTCCCAAGGACGGATTTGACACGTGGTTATCCAAGCTGCGAATGTAGTGTGTGGGTTTGCCGGCTGTGACAGGATGGATGTGGGTGGGAAGGGTAACTGTGCTGGTTGTGTTAGTTCAATTTCTGTGGTTTTCTGGTGGCCTTTTCTTGGTTACCAACTTTCACTGTTGCAACTTGTCGGTGGTGACATCCTGGGAAGACTGAAGCGGATGCTGTGACCTGGGGAGACCTCTTCCGCCAGACTTTGCACTGGAAATACTTGCAGTGGTTTTTAAAGTGTTGGGTTCTGATTCTCAGGTAAATACGCAGAGATGCCGGTTTTCTGCAGAGTTGGCTTCTTACCATGAGGGGACATAAGCAACCTGCTTGTGTTTCGATGTCACAGGTGTGAAAGTAGTGCAGTGCAGATGGCAGGGGGCACGCTGTCCTTGTACCTTGCCTGCCCCAGGGCCACACTGCTGTCCTTGGGTGGCACGGGGGCGACCTGAGATCATCCTTCGGGGACACACAGAGCCACAGGGGAGGAGGCACAGCCGCAGCTGCTGAGAGCCCATCGCTGCTTCAGAGCCACAAAACCCAGCTGGGGGCCGTGATAGCCCACGCGTGGGCCCCGGGGCGCCGGCGGGGAGGGGCCGGTAGGTGGCGCTGTGCGACCGGGCATGGGCGGCGGCCAGCTGGGGAAGCGCTGGTGGTGTGGGTGGTTCTGGGCCTTCGAGGGGTTTTGCTGTTTGTTTGGGGGGCTTTTTGGTTTGGGGTTTTTTGTTGTTGTTGTTTGGGGTCTTTTTGTTTGGGTTTGTTTGTTTGTTCTTAAGTGGGGAACTTCATTTTGCCATTGCAAGAGCTGTTGCAGTACTCGTGTTTTAATGGTAATAACAGCAGCGGTAACTTCCAAGAGTTCCATTTGGGAGAGGTATAACAGAGCACACACAACCCATAGCTGGGTTCTGCAGTGAATTATTATTCCCACACACAACCAAGTGCCTCGTGGTCAGAAAGAAAAGTAATAGGCCCTTCTCAAAGATGCGTGTATTCCAAATGTAAAGCGAGACGTTCAGCTGGGTCTCTGTTGAGGGGGGAACAGAGTTGGGTGAGAAGGAGGGGCATTCACTGAACTTGTAGGTCACGGTGCCTGGAACAGCTCCGCATAGTGAAGCAGAGAGGAGGTCCTCCAAAGGAAGAACAGAGTGCAGTTCCCTGTGGGTTTATGTACTTCTTTGCTCCTTCTTTACTTAGGAAAAAGCACTCTTCCATTTTGCATCTCATCTTATGTGAATAAATTGATGAGGGAGCTCACTGTGACTAGTGAAAATAACTATTGCTTATAAGATGGTCTTTGTTTATGCTGCTCTCCAAGTTCTCTCTTGTTTTTTTTCTCTTTCAAAACCATGATCTGCCCTTGTTCCTCCTTCCAAACCTTATCAGCTTCTCCCCTTTGCTTCTTTCTTGCCTGTCTGATGTCTCTGTTTCTTTTCCATCTTGCTGTCTGTTGTTTTTCCCTCTTGCCATCCTCCTGATTGTTTTTCCTACCCCTCTGTCGCACTCTTCACCCTGTTTGTTTTGTCACTGGGGTCTTTCTCCCCCCATCTGTGTTCTCTCCCTTTCATCCATCCCACTGCCCTTATTTCCACTTTCTCCCTGCTCTGCTTTTGCTGCTCAAGACTAGACACCTGTGGAGGGGCCTACAGGACAGGTGAAAACACACAGTCATGGGACAGCAAGGAAATAAACACTGGGAAGAGACTGGGAGGTGGAACAGACTCATCTGTCTGTTGGCATCGCAGAACAAGAGCTTTGAGAGCTGACCCAGGAGTGGGTCCACAGCATTTCCCTCCTTATTCTGCCAAAAGGATAGCTGCCCTCTCTATAAATAACTGGCAGAGATCTGGGGCTAGAAAAAAAAAAAAAAAAGCACAGCAGGGCCACTGTGGAAAGAGGTGGAGATGTTCCTTGTGACTTGGAGCCCCTTCTTATTGACAGCTCTGTCTTTGAAGGAAGGTTCATGCAGCTCAGTGGGCTCCTGTAATTCCAGCTTTCACAGGACAAGAAGCAGAAAAAGAAGAGTAGGGGAGGTTCAAAGCCATAGAGTCAGTGCTTGCTTCTTCCACAAAACTAGAAGTAAATCATCTTTAAGCCCTGACACTGAAAAAAAATTTGTCAGTTCTTCCCTGTTGTCTTTTTTCTTTTTTTTGTTACCAAGCATAGAGTCTTAAGCATGTTGGAACATCACACTTCTCCACGAAGAGTGTCTTAATGAATTTCAGTAGAGCTGAAAATGGAAAAGAAAAATTATTTGTGCAATTTAAAAACATTTTGGGGATTAGTTGTCTGTGAACAGCTGCTGATTGTAACTGTGCTCACAGGAATCCCGTGTCTTCTAATAATAGAAAGCTGTGGGGTTTTTGTTGGTGAGCCCTACTGGGGTTCTCTTTGTTTACCAATGACTGTGAGTCCAGCTTTCAGTTATTTGGTGGCCATCTCCCTTCTTTTGTTTGTGGAGGTGATTTACCGATTGACATTTTGCTCCTCTAGTTGTATGTCACTACAGTTCTAGCTGGCATATACCTTTTGGTGTATACATTTGTTGTTTTGTGGAACTTTGCTCAAACTAGAAATAGAAAACATAAGGCTTTTCCATCTGTAACTGCTTCCAAGAAGTATGCAATTCATGTGAGATCTTCCCCCTGCAGATACTTGTGAACTTCCTACATATGAACTATGATATCTTTATGATACCTCAGTTTTTACCTTGTCAGATTCACAATCTATATGAGATTGGACCTTATCAAGGCTTACTAAAGAGAAGTCTGTGGTGCCATGGGTCACCCAGCATGCAGCATGACACCTTGACAGAGTTCTTTGTGGTAGAGGGCATGCCGGAGAGTGGAAGAGAAGGCTCAAACTGGTGTATTATAACCAACACGTGAGGTGTTGTCAACCTTTATAATCCCACTGATCAACTGTGACCATTCAGAGACCAGCAGCATTCTTTGCAAGAACTGGAACAATAGTCCAGGTTTGCTACAAAAATTACAGTAATGGTAGATTTGTTCCCCCTAGGTCATGACCCTTGCATTTCAGTTTGGTGTTCTTTGCTCTTTGCTCTTTCCTCTTCTAGAGAACTGAACTGAGGAAGCCACACTTTCTCAAAGTGGCCAGATACCAGCAGCAATCACAGGCATCACAATACGTAGTTAAGCCAGTGAAAAGTATTTCAAATATTGTCTTGGGAATTTACAAGATTCTAACAATGATAAATTCTGTTTTCTGCATTAAAAAAAAAAAAAGTTTCCTCTTGCCCTGAAGCAAATTCATTGGAGTGTAAAAACTGTGACAGTTGATCTAGATGCTAGTGAAATGCTTTGGCTGAAAGCAGAAGGTTCACGACTTCATTGCGCTTTGGAATAGCCTCCAAAATAGCATTTCTGTACTTCTTCACCGTCACCACATGAGGGACAGTGTGGTCTTGTCTCCTAAGTATATAGTAGCCATTCTAACTGTGTTGGATATCAACATTTTGGATGAGAATGCTATTCTGATAGCAGGGACCCTAAACATTGCCTTCACCGGGGCCAAGCTGAACCTGCTCGCTCTGTCGGGTTTGACACCATTAGATGGGGATAATTTCGTGTACAATGCAGGCTGAACAGAACCAACCTTTCCAGCTCCCTTCAAAAGCACTGGTTGAACAAAGAATGTTGCTTTGAAGAGTGAAAGATAAGCACTAAATTAAACTGTCTTTTGCTGTTGCATAGCAAGACCAGTGAATATAGTGTTTCTTTTTTTTTTTTTTCTTTGAATTTGTATAGATGCTAAAGTGTTAAAGATTCCACATTTTGTGCTGTGTGGCAATAAAAAACTCTATTCCATTATCTCACTTTATAGTGTTTAGGGGCACCCAGCTGTGAGAGACACAGCCTGCGTTGGAGGTACATGACCCTTTTTTTTTTTTCTTCTTTAAAAATCTATATGATCCTGTCCTGAACTGCTCTACCTGCAAAGTCTTTATGTTTTGGATCTTACTGGCACATTACAACACTATCTGTTTTCCTCGGGTGTAGGCTTTAACTGTAGCTGTTAGTGAATCGGTGTGGTATTGCACTTGCTTTCTAGCTGTTGTCCTAAAATTAGCTGATCAAAAAATGGTCTGAAATAAATGTGAGTCTTACTGAAATAAGTGTGAGCCTTTCCCCAGTAAGGGATCTAAGGTGGAATAGAGGCAGAAGAGAAGACGAGAGGGAACCATGTTTCAACAAATATTCTCACTTCAGCATCTCCTCAGTCTCACCCCAGGTTATATTGGCTGTCCCCCGTTCAGACTGAACCCTCGCAACCCGCTGTATTTCAGAAGCCTTGCTGGACTGTGAGGCAGAGGTTGTGCTGGGCAGGTGCCTGTTTCATCTTTATTTTTTATTGTCCTGGTAACCCTCCCTTGGAGCAGTTGGTGTCTGACACTGTTTAGGAGCGAGGTATTTATATGACTGTAGGCATATATGCTCCAGTTGTACGTTGGCACTGAGAGGCGATAAAGGCTGTCGTGTATCTCTTCCCTCTTGTGCAGCCCCTTGCTTGGGACTGGGGAGGGTCTGTCCCTTACAGGCACTCTTGGCGATGAAAACAGTAGGATTTCACAGCACAGGGAGCATTGGTTTGGGGGTCTGTGTATAGTCTCACAAGGGAACACTGTTCAATAGGCTTCAAAGTGATTCAGCCATGGCATAACGATGGCTGTGGCCACATGTAATATAGCCTGTAGCTCTTTAAAGAGGATTAGCCTTAGATCAGGGACAGCATTCATCTCTGGATTTCATGTAAAGTAGAATATGCTAATGAATGGAAATGTCTATGGCAAACATTGCATAATATTGTAAACCTCAAAATTGAGCATTGTGTCTTGATATCTCTGCTGGAAGTCAAACCTTCATATTCTGTTTGTTACTTGGAGAAAAGTGGAAGCTTGTAATATCACCGCAAGCTATAGTAAATTAAGATCTTGTTTGCAGTTTTACAAGCAAAGTTAAAAAGATAACAACAAACATTTGCGGGTAACTTTTCAAATACTGTTGAATGCTTTAATAATGTCACAGTTCTCCAGCGAAGAGAAAATCCACCACATCTTAAAATAGCATGTTGGTTTTCTATAACAGGCATAGACTTGGTTCAATCCTACATTGTGTCCTCATCTGCCTTTCCATTGCGCTAACTGGCATGTTTGGGCTTACAAGAGTTTCAGCATCAGTCCTACACAGACACAATATTTCTGACATGCATTTCTGAGGCATTTCATCTTTTTAAGGCACTTTCTATCTGTACATCAACCTCAACTAGCAGTCCAGCAGGCATGACTTGGTTCTCCTCTTTCAGTTTTATGGCAGTCTTTTGAATGCTTGAAGTTTAATATTATAAATGTGTAAAAGGGGGACCCACAATTCAAACTGTCTGACTAGAGGTGTTGCAAAGGATTTTAATTGCAGAAGGTCATGAACACCTCCCAGAAAATGGTTTTAGTGAGAAATCACTAGCCCCTTCTGAAAGCCTCGGCTGTGTAGTTGTGTGTAAAGGAACCCATTCTTGTAGCATTAATGTGTTTTACTAAGCCTGGAATCATCTTTATTTTTAATGTTGCGTATTTGTAAGCTTCACAGGAAATGTGTTGCCCTGATATGACGCTGACTCAGTGCCTGGACTCAAAACCTTTGCGCCCGGAAGCATTAGACCCACTCTGGGTGATTTCCTCTTCACTCAAGTCAGCAGGCATTCATGTGAGGCTCTGACTTTCTCTGCCCAGTGCTGTGTATTCATGGCCTAGGTTTTGATGCCCATGCAGGACATTCAGACAAGCTAGATATGAAATACAGGGATAGACGCTATACATTTCCGTGGGCCATTTTGCTTTTATGTACCTACAAGTGATGACTTGAAGTGCCTCATCCCAGTGTGCTGGGGAATAAAAGTCCAAAGAAAGCCTTTGGGAAGAAGATCCTTCTGGCTCTGTTTACAAAACATGACCTTTCATTACTTTGTAGTTTTTCACTCTCCAGAGCTCCATATCTTGGGATTTTGTTGGTTTAGGATTTTTTTGTTGTGGTGATGGATAAGTTTGGTTTATTTTTATTTTGCTGTTTGGAGGGGTTTTTTTCTGTAGACGTGGAGGGGTGGTGATACATATTCATGAAAGACAAGTCTTTCCAGCCCCTGCTCGCATTGACAAAGACTTAGCTGTTTCACACAGCAAGCTGGCTGGAATTGTGTGGGGCCTGCCTGACCAGATTAGAGCAAACAGCAAGCTTATTCCTCCAGTCGTTAGGCCTCCCCTTCCTAACAATTTTCCCAATTGTCATTTTGACAAGGCTGTCATTAGGTGATGGCTTCTTTTGGCCATTTTCAGATAAAGATAATTTCCTTAACTTCCATTTTATTTGACAACAAGTAGTTTGGGAGAGAAAGGAAGTGCTTCAGTAGTTCATGGATTAAGGGTTTGTCACATCAAAGGCATCTTTGATCTAAAAATATGTGCTGTACCAAATTCATTATGTCCTTTTTTTTTAAAGAACTTTTTAATTTATTGATCTGCCCCTCAATTATTCCCTTTTTTGCATCCCCTAGTAGTACATGAGATAGCAATGGTGAGGGGAAGCACCCAAATGGCCCCTCTGAAGAGTCATTACCAGGGCAAAACAACAGGTGCTTTTGTTCGGCACCAAGCGCCGGCTCCATCACGGATCTGGTTGTAGCCAGAGGTCCTGCCTGCTCCTGCCATGGCAGGGGTGTGCAGCTGGGGGTAGGGATCGGTTAAAAACTGGGAAAACAGGAATATGTGTTTCATAAGGAATGGCTTATTGTGAGTTTTATATTTGCCTGGTCACTCCTCTGGCCCAACTGAATGGCCTAAAAACATCAATCTTGGGCAGTGAACGTTTAGCACACTGGAGTTTGTGTAGTTCAGTGATGAGTTTTGATCCCCAAGTACTCTGTTCTGCCAGCTCTGTGCGGTGGGCAGGTGCTGTGGGGTTTGGCTGACACAATTTGCTGTGAGTGATGGCCTCCCCCCCCCAACCCCCTGAGACCGAGCACCCTTACTGCTCCTACAAAAGTGCTTGCAAACGACCTCTGCAGATGAAGGATAGCTTTGAAGTAAAACGATGGAGCTCTTTTTTTATTTTTTTTTCCATAGGAATAACTTTACTGAAGCTCTGTCCTGTGTCTGTGCTGCACTAAGAAATCCCAAACCTCATTCTAACAAACAAACCCATAAAAACTCTTTCCTTAGTCTGTTTGCAACTTACATGCTCTTTCCACAAAGCACTAGGCTTGGCTTCGGAGCAGGCAGGTGTGGTGGCCGTTGAGGGGGCTGCGTACCCGACCAGCAGTGTTTCTGTCCAGGTGAGTGGTCTGCACTGCTGCAAGCAGAGCTGGCTGTGGTGGAGGTTTGACTGTGGATCTAGAGCTGGGCTTTTGCAACGCCTGCCTTAGCTGTGTCAGGCACTGGGCTTCACTCTGACCCCTCCTCTGCTTTTAGCATTGACAAAACAGTGTAAATCCATCAGCGTGGCCCATTAGACTAGCCTCGAGCAGGCTTAGACGAGGCTGGCACTTGTTCTGTATAAATATTAATATCTGTTCTACCTAATTACTTTGGCTTTTTTCTGTAGCTTTACCTCTGTGTTATAGCCAGCCGGCTAACCGCCTCCTTGCTGCTGGAGGCTGCTCTTGATCCCATTTCTAAACAGAAGCACTTCTGCTCCAGCGCTGGCTGGGGTGGCTGTGCAGAGGCTGGCTTTTTTTTCCTTTTGCCTGCTAATTGGCTGAGACCACCAGAATTTGGAGGACACAGATGTCACTGATAGTTTGCCTAGGGAGCACATTCATGCCCATCTGTTGCAGTCTAGAAGGCTGTTCATATATCCACAAGGCCTTCATTTAATTCTTGTCAGAAAGTAATGTAAATCCAGTTTACCTCAGAGGTCACAGCCAAGATTTATGCCAATGAGCCCCCTGCAATTTACACACACTGTAGTTGTATAGGATGAAAAGAAAGCCTTTCATGTTGGTGCATATTAACAAGAAAGCTTGCCTAAGGAGAGTCTTTTTGATTGAGATTCTTCCTTATTTTAATACAGCCAATGCCAGTTGGTATATTCAGCTTTACCAAAAGAAAACATCTAATCTTTAAGCCGCAGAAGTAAACTAGCTAACTAACTAAATAAATAAAGCCCCTAGCAGATTGATTTTTTTTTAAAACCTCTTTTCTCTTTCATGTGGCAAAGCTCCTATGTACTGAAAAGAAAGGTAAATGCTCTACGAAAACACAAGCATGTGTGGATTGAAGTAGTCAGGAAACTGAATTTGTTTTCTGTGGAAGATGCTATTAACTCGGTCACTGAAAATTTTGCTAAATCATCATAAGCATGTTTTCTTTTTTCTGTTTTTCTTTTCCCCTTGAGTTGCTAAATTTGAAAGTAAAGTTGAGCCTGTTATTTTTGACACATGTAATGGGAAGCACTCCAGAAGGCTCATGTGGAAATCCTCAGGAGGGGGAGCAGCCAAGGGTTCTGTACGATGTGCATGCTCCCTGTTACCTGCTGAAGGAAAAATAACTGGCCTCAATGTTCAATCACTCTTCTAGTGGCAATCTTTTCAAATTTTTCAGTCTACCTACAAAAAGCCAGGGGAGCCAAAAATGTCATAGTATGCACTTGTGAAGATGAGACCATAACTCCATCAGCTCCAGGAGGAGGTACAGCTAGCATAGATCCAGCACTGCCTCTGTGCCATTTCACCCAGTCCCTCTTATTTAATCAAGAGACTATACCAGCTTCAAAAGCTCCCTCAAAAGTCTGTGTAGCTTCATTGACCTCAGTGAAGCTATGTGTAGATGGGCCTCGGTACACCATGAGCTGCTGTATGCAGTCTTCATGTTGGGTGGTTAATTACTTGATTAGAACAAGGAAACTGGATTTCACAGAGTCAGGTGCAAGGATTCCTACCTCAGCATCCATGAAAAGTGCCATTGCACCATGTGGTGTTCGCATGGCTAAAGTGCACAGGAATCGGACCGGAGGAAAAAGCTGGAAGTACAAGTGGTACAGCTGCTTGAATTGAAAAATAGCTGTTAAAAAGAAACACTCTTAAGTACTTTGGTATTAAAATTGCTTGTAAAGGCCAGCAGAGAAAAAATATCACACGGAGATGGAGCAGGGTGTGCCAACAAGATTACAAGGGGGTTTCAGAGTTGGGCAGCTCTGCTTCTTTGGGCCCAGTCTGGTTTGAGGATGCTCCTTTCATTTATGCTGGTTCCACTCAGGGGGATCCTCCTTCCTTTTCCTCCTTCCTTCTTCGCAGTTTGTTCTGATGGTGGATTTTACCTTGGCAAATGCTTTCAAGTGTTGCAGGCATGAAAATCAGTATCATTTGCATGGTATCATAATGACCGGAGTGGTTTGGGATTAGGAGGGAGGAGAGCAAGGCATCAAAATGAAAACAGGGCTCAGATTCTAAGTTCCAGTATAGCGCTTAAAATAATTAAAATGTTTATTTGAAAGTCAAAACAGCCTCAGTCATAAATAACTATCCATTCTTCAATTGATTGTGTCGAGTCCCAACCGAGAGCTCTGGCAATAAGGTTTATTTGCTCCCTGTTGGGATTAATCCATAAATGTAGTCTCCACATGGAACTCATCAGGTCTTTGCTTCCTCTTCATTAGTCTCCCTGGAACTGGAGGGTAGCCTGAATAAGATGAAAATTAGGATAATATATTTTCAGAGAGAAAAGGTCTGTCGATCTCTAATTTGTGTTTCAGGACCATAATGCTGTGGAAAATTTCCCAAATGATGTTGTCTGAGAAACCAGTGCTTGTTATGCTTGCTGTATTTGAAGTGTGAATGCAGCAATTACATCTTCTTTTTCTTAAAGCCTCCAAAGCTAATTGCGGTCTTAAACTAGCTAGATTGACTCCCAGGCTTCCTTCTATCCACAGCATAACTTAAAATTCCTTTCTCTTGATGGATCCTTTGGTCTTCTAGCCCAAGGGCTCTGAAATGTCACAGTATGGCCCATTTCTTACTAAAGAGATCATTTCACTGTAGCCCACCCAGTTCCTCCCTCTCCCTCCCTTCGTCTTGTTCTGAACCATAGCTCCAATTAGAGGGCAACCACAGAAATATACTTTCTCTCTTCCTGAGACCTTGGTTATTTTTTTTCATCATATTTGATGCACGAAGTTATTTTAATCCAGGCTCCAAACAGAAATGGCACAGGTTTTTTTTTTCATAATTTCTATTTTAAAGTGGCTAACAATTACATCAGCAATTTAAAAACACTCTGCGCCCAAAGCTGGAGTACAGGAGCTTTCGTGTCACGAGAAAATGCTTAAATTCTCAATCTGATGTAAAATTGTCTTGTGTGTTTTGAAAGTGGTAGCTGCAGCATTTGTTGGTGTGTCCTTAAAAAGCATTTCTGTCTAGACAGTTTTGCAGCATATGAAACTGCAATTTTTATCACTTCAAAACTGTAGTCTTCTTAAAGTACTGTTTGTTAGGATTTAGTGGTACTTTAAGGAAGCTAAATTAGTAAGCATCGAGAGAGTCCCAAAGGCCTCCAGAAGTTTGTGCTGGTTCTGCTGTTCAGCTGTAGTCTCAGGTCCTGTGTTTGCCCCAAGTCCATAAGCTGCGTGCTCGGTTATTTTCACGTCCCAGCTGTCACTCGATGCTACAGCTGTCACAAAACACAACTTACAAAGTGGCATCTGTGTAAAGGATGCTGCTATAGTTTAAAGCTCTTTGATGCGTTTTAAGCTGATTTTATGATGCAAGTCATTGCCCCTAGTAATGGGTCTCAAAAGGCTATCTTCCTTCTGAGTACTAATGTACAGGTTATTGCACTGTTCTATATGGTTTCAGCACTTTGTTGTCGTTGCTGTTGTAAATCATTATTTACTACTCTAAGTGCCCTTGCTGTTTATTCAGTTCTTTGGAAAAATGTACTTGAAGAAAAATTTCTCACTTGCTGATATTCATATATCACTGTTACAGATCTGGCAGTTTCCCAGTGAGTTAAATCTTTATAATCCTAGGAAGCCAAGTGCTGTACTTCTACACTAATTTAAGCTTCCCTGCTAAGCCCCGTCAGTTCTTTGTGAGCCTTGCAGCCTGTGTGGCTCACAAAGCCATGGGGCCCTCCCGCTTACGGGAAAGACCTGATGTGATCTCCCAGCCTGCAGCGCTGCAGCCCTCCAGCCGTTCCACGAGCCGGGTTTAAGAGGAGTTTTAGGCTCTTGACTGCTGTCAAATGCAGGCTTTCTCTGACACACTTCTGCATGCTCTTGAAGCAGTCTCCTCCGCTTGCTCGGACTGATATTCACAGTGGAGCTGAGATACATGGATAGCTGGGTAGTTACTAGAGAGGAGTCCCTAGAAAAGAAGATTTTTGAGAAATCAATTACACAAAGGAATGGAGTCAGGGCCAGATGGCAGGGATGCTTCATCCCAACCTGGGAGGTACTCATGGGACAGCCACACACTCGTTCACACGGGGCTGTGTAATCAGAGAAATCAATTAGCAGATGTCAGTGCAGTTAACAGAGCCAGCAGCGCTAGGATAGGTGTGTTACTGTGGTCATAGCACCAGGGGCTGCTTTTCTCTTCACTGGTGGGTAACCTTCCAGCTTGATCCAAGTGGATCAGCATTTCCAGACCTAGCAGGGTAGGAAGAGAGGACTCTGCTTTGCCCAAAAGTGTGCTTTTTGGGTGTTGTC
>VZTO01008553.1:29335-55357 GCA_013400615.1 Syrrhaptes paradoxus
TACCAATGAAACCAAAACCAAATTGGTGGAAAAAAAAAAAAAACAAAAAAACCAACAAAGTATTTTTTCCATGCTTCATTTTTGAAAGCTGCTCAACTGTTTTGGCAGATGCTGAGCCAGATACCTGGGGTGGAAATTGTGGAGTTTTTTCTGCCATGCCATTGGCAATGTCATATGCACCTGAAGGACTTGCAGTGGAAAAGTTTCGGCAGGCCAGGTGAACATGGAAAGCCAGCCTTGGCTAGAAGCAGTCCAAGCAGACGCCAGCAGACGTTTGTTTCTAGGGACTTCCTCCCAAAATTACTGTAGTAACTGGAAAGGATTTGGTGTTGGTACCCTACACATCACATGTGAGCTTATTTACAGCAACTGCAGCGTATCCAGAGCCTGAGTGCGCTCAGCCCAGATCCGTGGGTGCTCATGGGTGCTCCTGGCCGCTGCCCCGAGGGATTCCCAGCAGCACCCAGGCAGTGCTAGTGCCAGGAGCGCTTCTGAGACGGGGGCACAAGGGGGGCAGCCTGGGGAGGCAGAGGTGCAACGTCAGTGTGGGAGATGGGAATTGGAAAGGCTTCTGAGAGCTGGTCTGATTGCGGGAGACCCAGCTCTGACCAGAACAAGCCTTGTGAATTTCATAAGATGGTCAAAAGCCCCAGTCCTTTCTGTCTATCGCAGAGCTGGCAGAGCTGTGATTGACGCCAGCGCTCATCCTGGGGCCTGTGACATTGTGCTAGGTTAGCTCCTGATGCGTGCTCAACCTCAGCAAAAAGACACTTAATTCAGGTGGGCTCCTTCAAAGACCATTTTTGCTTCACTACCTCTGTGAATATCATTAAGATAGTGCGTGGCAGGAGTGGGGCTAGCATGAGAGGAGAGATTGATTTTTTTACCCTGTGTCCCGGGGTAAAAGAGCCTTGTGATTTCCTCCAGTGTCTGTTAAACGCACACAGCATCCTCCATGAGTTCAGAGTGTGCACAGGTCTGGCATTCAATCCAGGCTAATGGTGTTCGACATCCTGAGCCTCCCAGATGCAAAGGGTTTCGGCACGCTCTGGCTGGTCACTTCCCTGCTCGGGTTTTCACAGCTCCATTGAAAAGCCCGTTCTTTCTCCCTGGCACCTCGGAGATGTTTGCCTTGCGCAGTTTGTCACCAAGACCCTGCAGTAATTTCACACACTCCTCTAATAAAGTCCTCTGAGGCTGTCATGTATTTTCATGTATTTCCCCTATTATTTCTCCCTGCTTGAGCCTTTCAGATAATTGATGATACTTTAGTTAATCATTTTCCCCGTCTTTTGTTCACCAGGTACCTCAGCCTTGAAGGGATCCTTTTCATTTAGAATCTGTGTCTTCTCTTAAGTAATTGATCACTGTGCACCCGGGGACACCCAATTCACAGCCGAGTGGGATCAGCCTTCATGAATAATCAACATGCCGTGGCCACGCTGCTGCAGGAGTGCAAGCGAGCTCTGGACACAGTCCTGTCGGCCAAGGCTGACACGTGCGAGGAAGACAAGCGAGAATACCAGCAGCGCCAAGGTGAGGTCCCCAGGAGAGGCTGCAGGTCCATGGCAGCAGCAGCCGGTCCTCAGCCCTGCCCTATTTTTCGTCTCCTGGCAGATGAGTGTCAAGAGATGCCTGGATTTCGAGGCCATGAATGGGATACAGGCTACAGGCAGACAGGGAAAGAAGCCCACTTTGTTGCAGTGAATTGCTGTCAGTTCTAATTTTAGGCTTCAGTAAACATGAGGCTGTAAGGAACAGTTTAGTTTGGGAAGAACAATGCCTGAAAGTTTGCTGATGCACATAAATTTCAGTTATTAAAAAAAAAAAAAAAGGAAAAAAAGGAGGCAACTTCTGAATAAGGGCACATATTTCCTCTCCTTTCATAGGAACTGGGGGAGGGTGTTTTCTGTTTGTCAGCTTCTCTTAATATATTAAAGAGCTCATTGCCTGAATCTTTATCTTGTAAAATGTACGTGACCTCTATAAGTGGTGTCCAAAGAAAAAAAACTTGCAATATCCATCTTGAAAGGAAAATCCATGCCAGCTAATGGCTGGAATAAATAACCAAGAAAGGAAGCAGTATTTAGCAAGACCTGTAAAAGGAGGGTTCTTCATTTGTTTTAATGCTGGCGTTACATTCTGAAAACCAACATTTATTTTGGTATTGCTGTGGTGCTTTGAGAGTGGTTTGTAAAAAAATTTATTCTTTCTTAATTCCAGTGGAAATCCAGTTCACGTCAGTCATGAAAGGATGTAATACTCTTGGTTCAGTTTTCTCTAGGTTCAGACTTTGAGGGCTACATAACTTAATTGCCACAGCTTTTTGGTTCATAAAATAAAAACCACATTTGAATGGCTGGACTTGTTTCAGTTACACCTTTTTGGTACAGGGTATGGAGGTTATGTACTCCTTTCAGCCACACAGAAAAATAACTTCAGCAAGTATGGAAGAATATAGTAAAAGATGAAGGCGAAATTTTGGGGGGAAGAAATAAAGGCATTAGTAAAAAAACACCAAAGATCTATTTATGTGTAGTTTTCCTTTGCATGACAGATTTGCGGTACTGTCTGTTTTCCAGTTTAGTGTTAATAAGTTTGGTTTTCCTTGCATGAGTGGCTTGGCCATAATGTTAATTTGATTTTTAAAATCCTTTGTTTGTCTCGGAGCACAGAGCCGTTGAGAATATGTTTTTCCGAACACCCTTGTTCTTGCTGGGAGGTCAGCTGCCTTTTCTGAAGCACCTAAGTCTGTTTGTGGTGCCGGGTGGCAGATAGGTTTCTGTTATGGATACTGGAAGATTTTTCTCTTCTCTTTTTGTTTTCAACAAAGGGTACTTTGTTTTCTCATCACAAATTATTTTAAGCTTTATTATGGCTCTTTAGAATAGGCTCTTGAACTCCTAATCAGGTAGAGCTTTTTCCCCTCATCCTCCTCCCTCTTTTTCTCCTGTTAAATACCACAAAGTATGAGAAATAATCAGTTTAGTTCCAGATAAGGTACATCAGTGCCCTCATAATCACTCCATTAGACATGGTCCTTCAGGTAAACTGCTTCAGGAAATGGACCATCGGAGCCTGAAGTGAGGTGCAGGCTTTTCCGAGGACCTGTTCCCATCAGCTGCCTCAAAGCAGAAAGAAAAATGCCCGGCAGCGGGGCGGTGACAGCGATATTAATAACGGCTCGGCGCTGGGCGCGGGGAAGGCAGGGCCTCCTCGCAGGTTGGTGGCTCTGCCCCTTCCCCTGGCAGGTGGCTCGCAGGCAGCGGTGGCGAGCAGCGGGCCCACATGTGGAGAATGGGGCGATTATCCCGGGGTCAGCAATGGCGGCAGGCGGGCGGGCCGGGGGCTCTCCCGGCACAGGGGCAGAGGGGCTTTCTTCACCCCCTCCCTCCCGGCGCTGCCTTTGTTCACCCCGGCTGGCTCAGACCAGGCGCAGGAGGGACTGAAAGCCAAATACAGATAAATGGAGGGGGAGAGGAGGAGCAAATCCTTATCTTGCTGTAATTGAGGGGGCAGAGTAGGGCTTAGATGGGTCTGGATTTCTTTTTAACTTATTTTTTTAGGCTAGGAATCATTCAAATCCACTTTTGTGCCAGTGCAACATCCATTAATTAGCAAATTTATATTGCCAGTGGTGAGAACAGCTATCTGTACAAGAGCAGACTCTCGTCCTGAGAGTCGGATTGTAGCTGAAAGCTACAGGACTGTTCCTGCTAGCTCCCCAGCGGGTTTGTGTGGTTCCAGTGGATGTTCTCGTGACACAACATCATGTCATTGTCATTAACACGCTAACTGTGTTTGTTTCCACATGGTGACAACTAGACGTTGGAGGAAGGCTCAAGTGGCATCACACTAGGCTTACATGAATGGCCAACCCCAAAGATGACTGAAGGCTCCTAGATCACCAAATCCTGCCGAAAATGTTACTCTGGTTTCCTTTTCTAACCAGCTGGGCAGTAGTGACTGCTGGGGATGCCTCTTTAAAAATCAAAATTCAGTATTAAAGAATTTGGCTGTATTCTTTGTTCTTCAGTGCATCAAGTAGGAGGGGGATTGACATTTAACTAAGGATAGCATGGAGAACAGGAACAAGAGTCTAGCAGTGATACCTTTATGCTTTAGAGAGAATACCAGTGGCCGTGTTATCTCTCTCATTATTTTCATACTTGCTGACACTGTTATTTTTAACTGGTTTAGTGTTATTTAAGTGTGAGTTTGCATAGGAAAGACAGAATAAGAAGGCAGAGAAGAGACAGAAAGGTTGTCTGTGCGAGCATCCCATTTCTGTTTCTCTAGATTCCCCTCAAAATGTCAGTTCTGTGAGGTCATATGGGGAAACATTATAGCAGTGTCCACCATGACTCCATTCACCCTCCATCATCATTTGGGGAGGATTTTAGGAAGGTCAAGCTTTGAGTATTAGCAACCTTCTGACCACTCTACACGGGATAAACGCCTCCCTTCCTCATTTTGCAGGCGTCCCTGCTCATGCATTGATCTTGCAGTGGGAACCACAAGAATTGCAAGGGTGGGAGCTAGCAGCACAACTTCCTGTCCCCTCCAGCCCTGCCACTTGGCCACCTTGCCACTCATGGGGCACTGAGCCTCTCCAGACACCGCTTCAGAAGGGTGGGAAAATGTGAAACGTGTGAAGCTGAGATGGGTAATGGGAAGTGTGTCCAGATCTGCAGCAACAAGTGAGAAAACTTGGGTTGGAAAAAGTGATCATATTTTTAAAGGTGACTTTTTGGGAAAGGGCCCTTAATATCCCACTTCCCACATTTTCCCAGGAAAAACATACTGGTGAATGCACTGTAATATGAGCACAAAATAAGAATTTTTATGTATGTTGTGCATTTTCTCTGTGCTGTTGGCCCCGATTGATTAAAAAATATGTAGTAATACATTTATTGCATTGTCTCGTTCAAGCAATGATGGTTTCTGAGCGGAGTTTTTTCTGGGGATTAGTGGCCAGAAGGGGCTAGATCTGCAGCTGATGATCACCATTAACCCCATCTGGTCAATAATCCCTGTTAATCCACTTTTATTGGCCAGAGAGGCTGCCTGGCCGAGTGGCTAGCACAGCACACAGTCTGCAGCTTCACGGCTGTTTCTGGGAAAATTAAATGTGGGCTGCATCTGAAACGAAGGGACAAATCCAGGCCCAGATCTCTGGCTGTGTGCATCCGTAGTCAGGCCAGGTTGGAGATCCTGCCTTGTGAGCTCTGGTACATCACTGGAGGATCAGAAGCCAGGTGTGGGAGCTTGGAGTACTTTGCCCTCATCAAAAAAAAAAATGTCTTTTGACTCCTTTGTGCTTGGCCTTTCCAATTGGGAGGTAAGGGGTGCTTTGGGTAGGGTCTGGAAACCCTTGGGTGAGGACTGGGGTTTCCGTGCAGCTCAGTGCTGGCTGTTCTTGGGTGCCCCATTGGCAGGAGCATGCCTGGACCCAGGGCACCTTGTCCTTTTAAATTCTTTTTAACTTCTGTTGCAAACTCAAGAGAAATGCAGAAGCTCGGGCCAGCTCCTCAGCTAGTGGCTGAGGCGGCTTCAAAGAAGATGCATCAGCTTCAGACAGTGACTCTCATGGCAAGACTCCAGCTGGTATCTGCCATGCATTTGTGGGCACTGCGATGTTAATGGCAGTTCCCAGGCACCTGGCTGAAACAGCTTTGTCTTGCTATAGCAGTGAGCTCTCTTGCGCTGAGGGGAGGTGTGTCACATAGTCTACAGCTACTGCTCTGAGAGCAGGTTAAGTGACTTAAACCAACAATTCTTCTTACTGAGTTATCAGTCAAATAATTATTCTCGTGGGTGTATGCTTGTTATTCATTATATCCCTTTAGTTCTCTGTCTTATTGCTGTATGTGGTTCGGATTTATGTCACAGTTTGGACGTGGCTTTTTGAGCTGGCTGCGCCACTGTCACAAGCAAGATCTTCCAGGCAGCGCTGAGCAAGGGGGACAGGTTTTTCTGTGCTGTTGGCCCCATATGCTCTGCCAGGAGTCCTTTCCTCACACCGGAGAACAGGTTTCCTTCCGTCTCTTGGAGCAGCTCTTCACGGCCAGCCACCCACGAGCCGCTGTGGCTTCCTGCTAAAAGCCTGTTTAATGGCTGAGGGCTCCCATTTACCTGGAGGGCAGAGCAGCCAAGGGGAACAGATGACAGGCAAGCTTGCCTTCCTTCCCTGTAAGGCTGGTGGCAAGAGCTAAGAGCTGGCAGCAACTGGGAGAGGGTCACGGGGGTAGGTATGCTTTTTGCAGGGTGGGTGCTCTGTCGGAGCCGTTGCGGCTGAACCAGCTGCAGTCTCTTTACCTGCACTTTGACCTTTTCAGCTTTGCTTCCCGAGGACTTGAGGACCCTTCTGGAGGAGGCAAAGGAAATGAAGTGGCCCTTTGTGCCGGAGAAGTGGCAATACAAACAAGACATAGGCCCGGAAGACAAAACAAACCTGCAAGATATGATCGGCGCGAGGCTCCCTGATTTGCTGGTATGAAATTCAACACACCTGTTGCATAAAATGTCCCGCTGAGGTGCTTGAGGGTACACAGAGCCCTGGTAGGTAGTATTACCTGGGGGTTTGGGGCCTTGTTTTTCTGCACTGTAACCACAGCAGGTGAGGAGCTGCTCAGCAAGCGGAGGTGAGCGAGTCGGTGTTGGGAAGGGGCTGCTCACAAAGGTCTAAGGGCCAAACTGGAGATGTAACTTTGATTTGTTAGGGCAAGGGAGGGACACGTTATTTGTACTTTCAGTTTTTTTCATTAAAGTTGCTATGAAGCAAAATGTGTGAATCCTGGCTTCCTCCTCCTTGTGAGACAGCTCATCTCCATGTCACCACTGCATCTTCCAAGGGAAGGGAAGCCCTGCTCTCCACTGCCGATGAGCACAAGGTTGTAAGATCAGTGGGAGCTCCGCCTCAAGGTTAGGCTTCTGGTCCATTGGCTCATAGCTCATGGCAGATGGGTGTGCAACACCATGCGAGGCTGTTGGTTTGACATCTTGCTGGTAACTGCAGTTTTATGTGCTCTTCTGGCACAGGGAAGATAAAATGGATTCAAGTGGTGAAGGTTTGAGTGTGTCCTGGCAACTAGCTGCTGCTGTGCAAGGAAAGTGCCTAGGTAGTAATGACAAAGGCATTGCTGAGGGGAGGGCACTGGCTCTGCCTTGCGTGGAAGTGGTCCCAGAGGCATATAGGGATTGTCCATGCACTGAGCATCTTGCAGAACAACAGTCTTGTCCATTGAAATATTTAGCGATGACTTTGACTGCATTTATGTTGTTTCTACACACTTTTGTGCTCAGCCCACACTAGTTTGGGCACTTGCTTTGTCAGTTCCTCTGGTTTCAGAGGGCAGTTCTGCTTCTGTTTCCACTAAGATAATGTTTGTCTCTTCCCTGAAGAGCTGTCATTATAATGAAACTAAAATCCTGAATGTTTATGTGAAGTTTTACAAAACCCATGAGTTTGAAAAGAATCATGTGCCTTGTTTGACTCAGTGCTGCTGGGAGCCAGTGAGGTTTACTCACTTAAGTAGGGCTTGCACAATTCATCACCTGCTTTTCTTTTCTCAAGAGAATTGCTTAACAGGATCCCATTGGGAACCAAAGCTAGGCAGGAAAGGGAAGAATTTAATGTGACTTCTGTGAGGCTGTGTAGGGAGTTACAGGATACAAATGGTACATGGGGATCCCATCCTGTAAGGTGATGAGGTTGAGCTTAACGATTAAAAATCAGAAAGAAATGTGGATTGCTTTTTATTTTTCTGATTTTCTCAGAGGCACGTCAGACATGACTTGTAGCAAATAGAGGACTCCCTTTTCAACAGTAAACATACCTAGGCTAGTGAGTATCCCTTTGGCAGGACAGACATGAAGTAAAGATGAGGTTCACGAGGGATTTTTTTGCTTACTGTGGTGAATGTCTGAAGCCAGCACAGCCCCATTCTTCATGGGAAGTCCAGCCTGAAAATATGGGGTGTGGAGAGAGAGTCTGACCTCGCTGAAATCCAGCTGCAAAACTGCTGCAAACTCCAAGGTGGCCAAGAGATTTCACCTGCTCCAGAGAAAGCCCTGTGCAAGTAGGGCCAGAAAGGTTTGTTTGAGGCTGAAGATCACATTTAATAGCAATGGGAGGCTCAGAAAAGCCAGCTGCAGGGCTGGGAGGTGTCAGCCCCAGCGTCCCCTTGCCAGCATCCCACATTGCGGGAATCCTGAATTCGCTTGGGGCGGGCAGGGGGGCGGGGAGCGGCTGCTTCTTGGGTATTTATTTTCTTTTTCTCTTTGGTGTGTGTGGCCTTAGACAGAAATTTATGGCAGAGGTTGACCTCCTTTACAATCCCCGTGCAGCTCTCTAACTTTGGAACGTTTGTCTGCTCTCTCCCAGGATAAACACCTGCAGTAAACTCCCCGAGAGACCTGGCTAGATGGGAGATTAATGTGGCTGTAATAGTGGAGCAGTGTTTGCGGCATTATGCCCTCTCCCCAGGTAGATGGATCTTTTCTGAGATGATACCAATTATTTATTGCTGAAACATCTGTTGATAACTGCAGCTGCCCTTGTTAAACAAAGCATATCGTGGGGTCATACACTATAGGGACCTAAAATCCTACCGCATGCTAGTTTTAAACTATTCACCAACACCCCCTGAAGTCCATTGGTTACCGTTGTCTTCAATGTTTCGTCCTGCGGTTGAAAATACTTTGTAAACATTGTGCTGCCTTTCCCCATGTGCTTTGAAGTATTATTTCATCTTCATTGGTAATTTATATTCCAGTGCCATTGTACCATGGGAAAAAGGGAAAACCTTTTTTGTTTTCCATTTAATTGTAGATAGACTGACATTTTGACCTGTATTATTAGTATTAGTCAGGAAAAGGGATTTTTTTCCCCTTCATCCATTCCTTTCCCCCCCCTCCTTTTTTTTTTTTTTTAAATAAAATTTCAAGGCAGAGCAAAGGCTGCTTCAGTTCTTTGAATAAAAAGCTGGGGGGAAAATGAGGCTGAAGAGAAGTGATTACAGTGTGATGAGGAAAGATAAAAGTCTGAGCAACATTTTTCTTCTCTTTATTTTTTTCTGGCATGAGGGACAGAAGAATAATTTAATTCCCTGAAGGAAAAAAATAAGTCTTTGTCGATTTATTGTTCAGAAAAACCTTTAAAATTTTTAATCTCTGTTTATTTTAATTTGCCATGCTTAGAATAAGCTCATAAACCGTAATTCATTACATTTAAAAAGTGCTTTGAGATCCATGAATGAAAGGCACTTCATTACCATAACACACTGGCGGTGTTACGAGGAGGCAGAGCTGGCAACCAGCACTCACCATGAGGATGTTTTACTCTGTGAGTAGGCTGAAAAGCTCCATGAGACCAGCACAGTGAGTAAGCGGATTAGGCTTTGGCTTCAAGGGTTTGCCTTAGTGTAGCACTTTAAAAAGTGGGATACCCAGTGCTGGCGGCTGCATGCTAGTTTGACACATCAAGAAGGCAAAGCCACCTGCACCCACATCCTTTTAAAGTGCTCTTCTTCGCCTTTGCTGGGGGATGCTCATTACTTCTGCACACTAGCTGAAGCAGTAGGAAAGCATGGCAAAACCAGCTTAGGGCCGGGGGGGAAGCGGCAAGCCAGGCTTTCCTTGGCGCACTCTCACTGCAGCCTCACTTCAATGGGAGTCGTGCTGCTGCTGGAGCAGGGTTCAAGGCAGATTTTGGCAATGGATGCAAACTTTTATCTTTTTTACTTCTCTCTCCACTGTATGAAATTACTGAACCTCCCTTGGGATTTTAAAGCAACAGATTTGCTGTAATCCTTAGGCAAACCAGCACTTCTGGTTTTACAAAATCTCTACATCTTATAGAAGGTGGAGTTTTTTGTTGGTTTTTGTTTTTCTTTTCCCTGACAGGAATTCACCAACCAGTACAAAGGCCAACCTAGTTCAACAAACTCAACATACTGTTTTCCATGTTTTTGTAGCAGGTTTTAAGAGAGCCTCCCTGTTTGCTGGGGGGGCCCATCCTGCAGCCCCCGTCTCAGCATGAAGGTCTCTTTGGTGGGAATTTGCACTGAGGCTTGAAGGGCGATGACCAACATTTGTATCTAAAGCAAAAACTGGAAAGCACTAGGATTTTTGTTTTTAACATTAGACCAAAATCAGAATTGTAACAGGAGTCTTGCTGGTGACTATAATTAAGGAGCGATCCTGTTTTCTGGGACTGCAGTTCCAAAACGGAGGCTGCCAGGAGTTACCCTTGCTGCAGATCTCCTATATCTGAAAGGATGGAAATATCCTTACACTCAGTGAGCAGCCAATAGAGGGCAACATGTCCATGTTCACGTAAGCTTTGATCCCGCAAACCCTATTGCGGGTTGCATTGAAGGACAACTCTATGCACACAAGTAGTTCTCTTGTGGGATTATTCATACGACATTAATATTTTAATTATTTTTGGAAGATGGGAGTTTGTTTTCAAACCCATTGTAATGCTGTAGGGCTTCACTTTGGTTTTATAGTACATAGCAATAGTTCCTGCACCCAGGCTCAGGCATTCAGCCCTGGATGAGGTTGTGCTGGGGTAGGTACAGTGTGAACATAAAAGGGAATTCCCAGATTCGAAGATTTCATCATCCAAATCCTTGCCTGTGCAAAGACACCAAGGAAAAGCATTTGCAGCTAATGTTTAAGTGGACTTTATGGTTTAAGGTACCTCCACACCTGCTACAGGACTGGTGCAGGCCCACCCTGCGCTCCCTGCCATGGGTGTGGGAAAGCGGATCCTGGCCCTGCTGGTGCAGAATCTCACTGGAGTTAATGGGAATATTGAAAAAAATCTAGAAAATCAGTCCCCACAGCCCTTGCCTTGGCCTTGGCTGATTGCATGCTGGTGGATTATTGTTAGGGAGACCATTCTGAGGGACCTGCCCTAACTACTCTGAGATGTGTGTGTGGCACTTGAGAACTGAGAGCCTTTGAAAAAGAACCAAAGAGGAGGCTGAGGGTTTAGTTTTCTCCTCCTTCTACCTGTTGGTGTGGTAACAGGAGAATTAAAGCCCTAAATCGTAGCCCTGGGATTGTCGTTGTTCAGGCTGACCTTTTGCTACCTGCCTCATAAGAGCTCTTCTTGGGTGATCCCAGCGAAACGGAGAGTGACAGAAAGGAGAGCTGTGGCTGTGGGCGGAATTCAGCACGAGAGGGAATCGGTGGCATCCCAGCCTCCCTTATGCTGCGTGATCCCTGGCACTTTGTAAATGAGAAGCCTCAGAGGTGGTGTCCTGTCAGCGCAGGAGAATGGCAGCTATCTCCGTTGTCACTGGTGATGCCCAGGGTTGGGATGCTGTGCTCCTGGCGAAGCTGCAGAATGAAAACAGGAGAGCTGCAGCTGCACAGGGTGACCAGCCTGGTGCTGCCAGCTCACAATGCTGCAAAGCATTTGGTGTTCCACTGCCTATGTGGGAAAACTACAGCAGAATATATGTGGAGCACCAAATAAAAAATGCGAAGTCTGATCCTGGGTACCTGTAGGGATATCAGTTCTTTTTGCTTATGGGTAGGGTTTGCTGTTCTCCGATGTGGCTTCATGGAATATTTTCCTCCCTGGAAAATACTTTAAATGTTGTATTACTGAGAAGGCTGTCTTGTGGTTTCCTTCCAAATTAAACTACTTCTCAAATGGATACATGTTTTTGAGAACACAGATTTAGGAAAGAGACTCTTGGATTTTTAGCTGATTATAATGGTCTTGATGCCGCCCTCTTGGGGCCTGGGGAGGGGGGGGAGTTCTCTCACTTGCACTTAGCTGTTTTTAAGTATTAAAATATCCCCTTCAACATAGTGTTTTAATGTACCACAATAGTTTATAAATAGTCTAGAGCTTGAGCTGGACAAATCAGGGCCACAAAATTACTACTGCACCCATTCTTGGTAAGAAGTAAAAATGGGGCACTCCTGCAGAAGACTGCAGTTCCCCAAAATCCCTGCTGCCTTGTCTGGTATCCACTTGAGGCGCTTCCTTGGCACTTTGAAGGGTTGTGCTTCTGTCCTGGCCCCAACATGCTGCTGTTCAGCAGCCTGAGGCACCTGCTGCTTTCCTCCCTCCTGAGACCTCTCCAGCTCATCACACAGATGGTTCTTCCACTTGCCCCTGCAGGTAGGTGCGCACCCTTCATCGCCTCTATTTGCAGTCACCACTGGGGATTACATGTGACCAGCATCTTGGGCAGGGATGATGCCTTCTCTGCTTTGTGTTGGAGGGCTGCAGGAGGCCCCCTCTGACGGATGGGGCTGCAGCACAGGAGCCAGCCTTGCCTGCAGGACCATCCAAGCACGGGTCTGCTGGAGCTCTGCTTCCTGCAGACGGCAATGTCCCTCACTGAGAGAGTGGAAGCCAAGAACAGCACGTGGAACATGCCAATAGTAGTAAAATTAAATCAGTGGCAAGTTAAATTGCCAAAAAAGGGGGGCTATTGATAAAAGCAGGGGTTATTCTCGCTCTAGTACTTTCTCAGTTTGTGAAGCAAGACGTGGTCAGTTGTAAAAAACCTGACCTATTCTGTGGTGGTTTGAGCTGCTAATAATGGACCTAATGCTGCTCTCATTGAATAAACACCCAACTCTCCATTGCCTGAAGGATGAATAACTTGAGCTAATTAACAGCTTCAGAAAATCAAGCCATTAAATGGGGTTCTCTGCTGCTCTGAGCAGAGGGGAAAGTGTCCAGAAGCTTCTTGTTCATCAGGCTGCAGCTATTTACTGTGTGACTTGACTGTCCTGTGTTTCAAGAGTATCCATCTGCACATCACAGACCTGCTTTCTTCTGCCCATCACAGAGGTTGTAGGAGGCTTAATTCATTGTTACTTGCCAAGTGGGCTCTGATTGCCAGCTGAAAAGCAGAGATTGATAGAGAAGTCCCATGCGGTGACAGCGGCTTTGGTCTCTTGGAAAGACAGGCTTTGCTAACAGTGCGTGGGGTAAAAGGGTTGAGACTTCAGCCAGAGCCATTGGTGTTGTGACTGTGTTTAATCTGACAGGGGACGAGTGTAGGTGGAAAGAAAACTGGGCAATTTGTTAGGGTTCAGTGAAGTGCTAACTAGGAACAGCTCTTGTGAGAGAATTAAGGCACCTAGAAGTACATGCCACTGAAACTCCTGCCCTCTGTGCAGACTTAGAATTTCTTTGTTGACTGCTCTTGGGTTTTTTTTTTTCCTAAGATTTTAAATCTCAGCCACAGTTACAAATGAAACAGAGACTGAAATAGTGTGAGGTGAATGGATACAAGCCAACACAGGAATCCAGTGTGTCTGTAAAACTGCGGGGATACTCTGAAAATGAAATTATTCCTGCCCAATTTCTAACCTCACCGCTTGTAGAGGCGTTTTTCCAAAGGGGACCCTCCTGATCTGAGGCTGCAGGGGGGGGTGGGGGGGGGTGCCTGTGGGATCCTTGCTTTATAAAGAGGGCAGAGAGAGTGGATTAAATCAATATTTCATTTATTTTGGCTTGTAATTCCTCTTACATCAGCTGCCACATAAAGATTTTCCCCTATTTTCTTCCCCTCCTCCTCATCCTCATTTACTATGCACCAATAATTTCCCTTTGACGCTTTCCTACCAGTTCTAGTGCCAGATGGCCCCGGTTCTGAGCTTCTCCCCTCCCTTGGGAGCGGCCCCCATTGTCCATGCAAAGGAGGCGTCATGGCTTTGAACCCAAAGCTGGGACCCAAACTTCAGTCCCGGCGTGAGGAGGAGCTAACCCGCTAATGCAGGAAACCATGCAAACAGCACACCCTCCCACTCATCGCCATTAAGGACAAACCCTTCACTAAAGGCTGCTTTGCATTTTCCCCAATGGTCTGTGTATAGAAATCTCGTGCAAATTTAATTCTGTCACCACCTGATTCCACTTCCCAGCCGCGAGGTTCCCTTTGTGTCATAAACTCAATTAGACATATGCATTGCACATCATGGACACAGATGTTAAAACAAAGTGTGCGCGTACCTCGCTCTTTCTCTCTCTCTCGATGCATCTACATAGGCTTTAAAGTGATAAAGAAAGTGAGTAAATCTGTTTACAGAACAAAGTGTCCGTGCGCAGCAAGCGGCGCTGAGTTTCTGGCTGTGACATCTCTGAAGTCAATAGAGTTTCCCTGGGTCTGGGCTGGGTGACAGGGAGCCGCGTGTTATATTTACGAGTGGCGAGGGGAGTGTCTTTGTGCGGGTTTTGTGTGCGTGTCCGGCACGATCTGTAGGTGCTGAGGAATTTTCCAGCCACACGAGTTGGCAGTGAATGAAAGGAGCGGGTATGAATTTCTCAGTGTACTGCTCGGAACAGGGGGACATAATTGCAAAGATTGACGTCGAACCGTGTTTCTGTGTGCCACACAGCGTGCAGCCCTGCCTTTTAAAAAAAAATACCCGGGTTTCTCTCCCTGGCTTGACTTTTCTACATTTTGCATCCATTTGGTTTTGGAGAGGGACACAAGAGGTTTCAGCATTGAGCGGAGAGTTAAGTTATGCAGCTGCAAGCCTGCCAAGCCCTTCAGAATAGGATGCTTCGTTTAGATTTTCCACAATGCTATTGAAGTGCTTATTTTCCTCCTGAAGAGACACAAACAGATGCAAACTTCTGTAAACACTTTAGAAATGAATTCAGTGAGTTTGGCCTCTCAGCAGTGCTCAATAGCTGACAGAAAAATGTCTAATTAGTGCAAGTGGAAATAATAGGGCCACTTGGATTCCTTCCATCCTCCTCCAAGTCTACTTTTCCTAGGAACTCAAAGGCCCTTTTGTTTGGTAGGTCACCCTCTCTCAGGCTTTTGTGCTCCGATCTATTAAAGGAAGAAGGGGAGGAAAAAAAATAGATTAGGCGATGCTCTGTGCTTAAATATATGGCCTGTTCATGAGCATTTCGAATGGCTGGTTTGCAGTGTCAGTTTACAGGTGCTTAGAGAGGGGGATCCCTCCATTGTTGACCAGCACAAGCGGAGCCATGCGTGCCCAGCTCCAGGAATCCTTTTCAAGTGCCAGCCTCTTAGAAAATCCAACTTGGGCTCAGGAAAAAAGGAAATTTGTACAAATCCGCCTCAGTGAAGTGCAAACAATCTAGCAAATACTTGCAACAGATCCGTGCGACAAGCTGGCCTTCCTGCCGTATACTGTAGGCTCTTCTCCAGCCTGTATGACATGGGCTTTCTCTTGCACCACAGAGGGCTCTGGGCTCATGAAACAACTAAATGTCATTTGGTCAGGCTGCTACAGTTCCTCCCCCAGATCAGATGGTGGTTATGCTGCTAAAAAGCAAGAATAAGTCTTGTCAGATTGTGGAGCTCTGAGCTGAAAGCAAAGACAATAGAAATCAGGCAGGGGAGGAGCCCAGGGAGTGTGCCCAAGGATCCTTGGTGGTGTCTAAAGCTGGTAGTGACACTGGTGTCTCTCTGGCTCTGCCTGGGTGTTTACACAGGGAAGGCAAAGGAAAGAGACTGATGCTAAGAAAAAAATGGGAGATAGCTGCCAAACTTGGTATTTCAGTGTGGGTTTGGACAAAGTTTTCTTGTCAGTCTCTCATCCTCTGATGGTGCTGTGGGGCCTGATCCTCCCTCCCCTGTGCTGTTTTACTCTGTCGTTAGTAGAGTTACTCGCTGACATGAGTGAGCTGAGAAACACATCCTTTTTCTGAGGAGGCTTCATATGGTTTAAGGTGTTTTCTGGGTTTGTTTTTCCTCTCGTGATTTACCAAACCACAAAGCAGAACTTGATCATCGCCAGCAGCAGTGCTGACCCCTGCCCACCACAGGATGGGTCAGTTTTTTGGCAGATGTCTCCAGGTCTGTGTGGACTTCTGCAGCTGCAATGAGGCTGTGTGACTCCTCATGGCTGTCTCGATGGCCTCCTGTCACTTAGCACAGTGTGCTGTCTCAGGAGCTCTGGCTGATTCTTCATGTCACTGTGATGGCTCAGCTGCTGTGGAAATCCAAGAGAGTTCGTACAGACTGTTAATCTGTTGGGCATGGTTTAAATTCACCAACAGATCACCAAACTATGTGGCTTCAAATACTAAATAACAATTAGAAAGACAAAAAAAAATCAGGAACGGTATCTACAGTTCAAACAAAATGAACAACTCGAACCTTCCTATCTTAAAAATGAAAATATGACCAGAAATAGTCATAATTATAGGTTATAATAAGTCCTGTCTGATAACTGCTACAACAACTTGCTCCTGTGTACAAATGCCTAGAAATGTAAAGATTTAAATGTGAGTAGAAATTTTGAGACAGCCTTTTAATTGCTAGTGCATATTTGCTTCTCACAGTGTTCGGTATCTCACTTGCTATAAAACTGTGAAGCTGCCTTACAGCAAATAACTGAGGATATTCGATCTGTTTTAAAATGCCATGTAGGCAGCACCATTAGGCAGAGGATTACTAAAGCTTAATATTTTCTGTAAACAGTTAGCTGAGCCTTTGCGAGGTGAGTTTCTCCAAGGCTGCCCCATGGCGCTGGTGTTCGTTTCAGGTCTATTTGAGAGCCTCCATCATGGTCAAGGACTGTGTAACGGCAGCTGCTATTGTGTTCCTGATTGACCGGTTCCTATATTGGATTGATGCCTCCAGCAAACTTCTTCAGATCGCCAAGGGTCTGCACAAGCTGCAGCCCACCACGCCGATCGGCCCGCAGGTGGTCATCCGCCAGGCTCGCCTCTCCGTCAACGCAGGTACCAGCTCCCAGGGAGCCACCGCGCCATTTTCTCAGCTCAGGCCCAATTAGGAACTACTTGACTTTGAAGAAGATACTTTGTCCCTTTCTGGGGATGACATGCTTACGGCCCCAGTGCCATCTTTTCAAACACACAGCCCACTCCCAGCCCCCTCGAGCCCTCCCAGCTCCTCTCACTAGCACAAAGGGGCTGGTATAAAGGGTTTCAGAGCCAAAAGCAGGAGAGAAAATTGTGAAAGGGTGTGGAAAATACTAATTGGAGCTTTTGTTCCTTAACAAATCTTCCCTGCTGGTTTCAAACAGGGATATCTGAATTGCTATACTTCTGACCAAGGGAGTTTAAAAAGTAAATTAGAATCCTGGCATTTTCTCTGTACTGTCCCAGCTGCTTTTTTTTTCAGTGGGACCACTTGACTATGCAAACAATGCAGCTTACAACCCTTCGAGGATAGATTGATTTGAAAAAAAAATAAAAATTCCATCATTCCTATAACATGGGCAACACCTGAAGGATTTTTAATGTATCCTACTGTCCCACTGCGGAGAGAAAAGCAAAGCCTGACAGACCTGCTCTGAGAAACACAACTGAGGAGCATTTTATTTCCAGAAAAGAGAACTATAATTTCCTTGCATAGCCATTTTCATTTGTGGCTGTGGGTTTCTCGTGCTCCCCCTGCCATGGTGGCTGGGTCCTGGCACACTCCAATTGCTGGACTAGTTCAGCCAGCACTGACACTGCTTCACTGACTGCAGCAGCCTTCTTGAATTCAGCTGGACAACTGAGACAAAAAGCAAGGTCCGACATGAATAAAACTATCCAATTAGACCTTAAGGCATCTCCTGCAGCCCACCAAGCCAGCCACGGATGGCTCAGGCCATGCGACAGAACCTCTGCACCGTATGACAGGTGGCTGACATGCAGAATCCCCAGCTGGTGGTGCATGCTGCATCCTCTCTATGCCGGGGTTTTGGCTATAGATTCTTATAGATTGCTTAGGGTGGTTCTTAAAAGCTAAATAGAGAGTGCCAGGGAGGCAGCATAGCCTGTGGCTACGCTTTCTGTGGTGGGACATCAACTCAGCTGACTTTGAAGGGCATCTGCACAGCTTCCCCTCATGATGAACTCCCCAGTGGGACCAGAATGGGTTTCAATTTAGAAAACCCGTATTTCCTTGGAACAGAAGCAGGCAGCTCTGCTGCTGAGGGAAGCAGGCTAGGCTGCTTTGTTCTGCAAGAGAAGCAAGAGCAGGGATTCCCAGCCCATGGGGTGGCCAGCACATCAGTGCCTGCCCCAGTCTTGTTGCCACCTCCCCTGCTGTGAATCCTGCAGCAGCCCAATGCATGGGAACAAGAAATGGGTGTGTGCAGCCATCTGCCTACCACAGGCTTGTACTAACGATGGATTTACTCTGAAACCAACACACAGCCTTAGCCTCCCCTGTTTGCTCCTTGTAGTGGATTTACTGAAGCCGCACTCTAGAGCGTAGGCAGCGTGCACAGAAATTCAACAGAAATACCAGAGCCTGGCTCGAGGAAGCCTGTCCCACATTTTCAGAGTAAGCACTCTTCCAGGAATGTGTAGTGTGTTGAGTAAAACAGATGTACATGTAATTTCATCTTACTGTCTAACTGCATATTACAGGATGTAGTGTCTGTACATTTATGAATATTGACAGCAACAAATCTATCTGCAGGTGATGTTGGGATGTATCAGGTTAAATATTATACGGCTTCTCTATGAGATTTTTCTGAAGCAAGTGTCTAGCTAGAAGTTGCCTCATCCGTGTTTTTTGCAGTATTTTTTGTCCATGTGAAACAGACTATGTCAAAAAGTTCCTGAGCATGAGGTAGCATCCGCAGTGCACACTTAATTGGAAAGTTTAGCCTAAGTATGGACACAATGACAGTGCTGGGAAGAAGAGTACAATTTGCAGAGGCTTTCACAGATGAGTATTTTCGTTCACTTCATGATACAGTTTTATATAATTTGCTTTTTTTTTTTTTTTTTTAAATCAGGTAAACTTTTAAAAGCTGAATATATCCTGAGCAGCCTTATTAATGACAATGGAGCAACAGGTACATATGTATATCTTTTCTAATATCATAGTTGCTATTTTGGTGGGATTTTTTGGTACTAATTTTAACAGTCGCACAAGCCTCAAGTACAGCCAACCTGACCTCAGTAATGGCTCCTTACACCACATTTATCTTTTCTTCACCATTCTTTGCTAAAATGTGAAAACTGTAACTTTGTATTGAAACTATTCAATGTCGGAATGGGGAGAATCAATGGGTATTTAGGTTGCTCTCAGAGGCTTAAAATGACAGCAGCATTTTTCATTCTGTACTGAGGTTTTCAGCTCTTTCTGCAGGTACCTGGCAATATGCCAAGGAAAGCGATAGGATCCTCATTCAGTCAGTCTGCTTACAAATCAGAGGACAGATTCTGCAAAAGCTTGGTAAGGCTTTTGTCTATAAACATCTCTTCAAGTTTTCCTGCTATTTTTTGATTTGCAGTCAAGCTTGAGAATGGTGCATTTGTCATACGTCAGCATTTTAGCTTGTGTAGAACATCTGCCTGATGCCCATAACACAGCCACAGGGGAGCTGTACACACATCTGTTTGCAGCAAGGACCTGGAGCCAAGTACCAAGCAAACACATTTTAGAAATCAGCATTTTATTATTAATCTTAGCAGAAGTCGAGGAGCAGTCTGAAATATTGTTCCTTTTTTCCCTGTGCTAATCTATGTTTGCTAACTCTTTTCCCAAATTTGCTGTTCCCAAAGGCGTGCAGTAGCTTATCACAGGAACATCCCAGCAATTTCCTCTCTCAATACAAGAAACTCCCTCAGTTTCAGCATGATGGACTTTTGTATTCAGGGCTTGGTACCTGAGGCCAATGGCCTTAATGTTTTGCTCTTGGAGTGACCTTTCATCTTCCATGACTGTTGAACTTTCATGAGCAAAATGTATGTTTGTGCACAGCCCAAAGCTAAAGGAAACTAATAGATGTCCAGTGTCACCAAAGCAAACATGCCCTGGTTTGAGGGCTCCTAACTCAAGTAAAGTGTAAAATAAACTACTGAAAGCCATCTGTAGCAGTAATCTGCTTAATGACCATTCTTCTGATTTGTTTCAGGGATGTGGTATGAGGCAGCAGAGTTGATTTGGGCTTCAGTTGTGGGATATTTCAAACTACCTCAACCAGATAAAAAGGTAGGATTTCCTTTTCTCTCTGGATAGCCCTGCCAATCTAATAACCATTCCAGATTAGCTTTTGTTTATGTCAGAAAAGTCTTTTAGCAGTAATGTTTCAATTACACACCTCAGACAAGGTTAATATGCAGGACAAATATTCTAGCTGAAGCTGACATTTCACATTGTTTCCACATGCATACACAGACTTACAGACACCTTTTTTCCTGAAGGGAAATAAAAGTAATAGGTTTCTTTAGGCAGAATAATCTGGAGTGAATCATCAACTAGGATGTCACAGGTGCTTCTGACAGACTGAAGGACAGACTAGTCCCAGAATGCAGTCATAGATATTTTTTTTAATTTTTTTTTTCAGGATTAAGTCTGAATTTATTCCCTAGTAACCGAGCATGTCTATTTGCTGGAGCATTCACAAGCTGTACTACACTATCTATGGTGGGTGATGGATGTTCCCTGGCACTTGCAGTGTCTGAACACCTTACAACAGCTACCTTATCTGTCTTTAGCACCTTTGTGAGGCTTGCCCACACTAATCTTCCCCCTGTAAATGAAGCAGCAGTCACACCGTGTGTCCGTAGCTAAACAGGAATGTGAACATAAGTCTTGCAAGTCCTAGGGTGATGCTCTAAGAAGTTTTGTAATTGTACACCAGCATAGGATATACCACAAAACAGACCTCGTCACCTCTCCTCTGACATACCTTAAAGGTTGTCCTCAATCCCAGAACATTTCTACGGGAGCAAAGATGTGTAGTTAATTTTGCAGAAAACATACAGATGCTTCCTGGCATTCTTAACTATTTAGCTGGACAGGCCCTTAGCTAGCACATGTAAATCAAAGCTTCCAGACAGAGAGAATTAGCAGGTTCGTAGATCTATATATTACATGTTTATGTCTTACTTTTAATTGGTTTTGTAGAACTAATTACAAATTACAAAAAAACCACATTTATAAACTGAAGAGTAAATTACCAACACGAAGAACTCTTGACTTTTGTCCAACTCTGTTAGTTTTTTAAACAGTGCAATAAGCTAGTCAAGTGTGTTTAAAAAGATGCTTGTTTTCTTAACCTGTGCATGATGAGCATTTATTACTTCTGTCAGCTGTCCAGACATCTTCACCCTGGACTTTTTAGAAAGACTGGAATCAACTGGCCAGTTCTTAATCATAATTTTTTGCTTTCTATGGTCTTTTCTGAAAAACAGTGTTAAAACAGATCAAGTCTTTTTTCAGATATGATTAGCCAAGGTCTTAATGCAGGTTTTGGTGATATCACTTTCATTGTCACAAACAGCACCTTGGGAGATGCAATGCTAAGGAAAATGCAATGCTATTTAAGTTGGACCTAGAGCTAGTGGTAATCAGGATAGTCACCACTCATGGAAACTCATAAGTATCCACCAGGCTGCACAAGGGGAAATTAATAAAACCCTACCGAGACATCATCTCTGAATTTCTTAGCAGTGCTTCTCTTTGGATCTTGGTTGGGTTTTTCTGGTATATTTTACATAGATCATACTTTAATGTGAACAGTAAAAATAAAAATACAAGGGGAAGAACACTATTTCAATTTTCCATTTCTCTTTCAGGGAATTGCAACTTCCTTGGGTATTATGGCAGACATCTTTGCTTCCATGAATGAGAAGGATTATGTACGTTTTAAAACCAATGCTGAGATTGATCTGGTAAGGCTTTGTTTGGTATTTGTGTGTGTCAATTCTTCAGATGGACTGTATGTTGTTGTCCCAAATTCACCAATACTTTGTTTTTCCTCCAGTTCCTCTCCTGTGCTGAGGGGGCTGAAGAAAGGTCCATTGCTCCTGTTGAAAAAGTTTGATGGCACCTATTTGGAAGAATGCCTTGATTCAGGAAAAACATTAAGAATATTTACAGAGTGTGTGGGTCTGTGTCTGTACAATATATAGAATATTTTTAGGGTCAAAAACTGTAATTTCTATGGTAAACCTGAGCAAAAAGACTCCTGCAGATGTAGGGGCTGTTGTTTAAGAGATGATGTCCTGCTCTGTCAAGACTCAAAGATCTCAGAAAGCTCAGGAAACCTACAACAGACAACAAAGCCCAAGCTTCCTTGCTTCAGTCTAACAGGGCTGCTTACCACATAGACCCATCTCTTGAAAAGAGATCCTCTGAGATCAGGGTTTCCCTCTTGTTTTTTTCATTTCACCAGAGCCTTCTCCGAGAGTTCAATCATCGCTTATTGTCAGCTGCTGAGGCTTGCAAACTAGCAGCAGTGTACAGCCAGTACACCCCGCTCTTTGTGCTCACAGCCGTGGTAAGTATTCTCTAGGTCCTCATTCTGAAATGTTATTTGTATAAGCAAAGAGTCCAGGCTACTAAATTCGTCTCTAATTTGAATCATTGCATCATACAGGGGGTTGTGTCTGTGTTGTGCGTATGATGCTATATGTTACTCTGAACTCCAATCAGAAGCTAAGGAGATGGGCACAAAGCAGTATATCTGTCCACAGAGCGAGGATGGGCTTTGTAGCCCTTCTGGGCTTGCTGCTTCTCCTATAACTACAGATAGATTTCAAAGGAAAAGGAGAAAGAATGTTTCCTTGAGGAAACACAGCAACAAGCAGTTAGAGCTTTATTTGCTTCAAATGGTATAGCAGAAAGAAATATATTTTTTACTCCCTTTATTTATCTCTGACAGAGGTCCAGGTTTTTAATCCCTCTATTCCTCTTTCATCCCCTCCCAGAACATCCGTGGGGTGTGTTTGCTGTCCTATAGTCACTCCAAGGACTGTTCTCCAGAAAGGAGAAAGTTCTACTTGTCTGAAGCCAAAGAATCCTTTGAGATTGGCCTCCTCACCAAGAATTATGACAGCCCTGTCACCAGCAAGCAGGAGCTCCATAGTTTTATTAAAGCTGCTTTCTGCCTCACAACCGTGCATCGATGGCTCTACGGGGAGAGTGAGAAACTCCATGAAGTGTGGCAGCTATGTAGAGAGGCCATGGGAATACTGCATTCATACAGCACATCATTTGCAGAAGAGGAAGAGAAAGGAATGCTTGCCAAAGAGATCATGTCTCTGATCACATCTGTTAAGAAGCACCTGCAAGTAGAAAGCTTCCCTAATTCTGATGCCAGGTCTTACGTTCCAGACAGTTATAAAGGCACAGTGGAAAAACCTATCCTGCAAGGGGAAGCCAACTTTGAGAAAATTCTTGCCATGCATTCTCAGCATCATCTGTCAGTGTGTGAAGTGTTTGAAAACTCTTGCAGGATTCATAAAACCACACCAGGAGAAACCCAAGTGGGAGCTTGTATCACAACCTTAAAAACAGAAACCAAAAGCATAGACACAGTGTATACCCCTGAAGAAACAGTGAACCAGAGGAAAGGTCCCGACAAAATGCTTAATTCACCAACAGCAGGAAGTAGCTTGGAGAGACTCAGCAGTCAAACAAGAAATAAACACATCAGTTCTGATGTGATTAAAATTTCCTTTGATGGAGAGATTGAACCATTAGAAACAGAAATAACTGATGAAAACAGTGTTTTCGGCAGGTGGCAAAACAGGAGTCAAACCACTGCATCAGAGAATTCTTGGTGCAAGCTGTCCGAAACAAGTTACTCCTCCAGCTGGGAGGAACTGAACTGTAATAGCAGCAAAGAGTCTCCCAGGGAAGGGCAGCAGGACAAGGGCTCAGCAGAGGAGCAATGTTGCACAACAGAATCTGATGAAAATGGGCAGGCTGCGTACTTGCACCCGTTGCCTCCCAGAGCCTGCCACCCTTCTCCTCCAGAGCTTCCCCATAGCTGTTTGGGACCTCCTCAGCCTTCCTTAGGGGCAGACACACCCCTGGCTGGGAGGCTGGTAGAGAAGGCTTGTGCCTGGGTTGAAGAGCTGCGGGAGGGAAGACACCGTGGAAGGAATTCTTCAGAACAGAAAGATGGGAAGGTGAATAATGCAGACTTGGAGAGTAACGCCGATCCTTCCCTCCCCACTCCTTACTCTGTACCTACGAGACCGGAGGAAGAGGAGGAGAAGGAAGAGGAGGAGGAGCAGAAGTCCACCTCCTCCTGGGAGGAGCTGGCGGCGGGGCCGTGCTGCAGGACCACGGACAGCGGCCGAGCGCGCCGCTCCGCCCCCCCCCTCCTCGCTCTCCCAGGAGGAGAAACTGCGGAGAGCACAGGGGACCCCTCGTTTGGCACATGTCCCCCCACAAATGGGGTTGTTTCTGTGCTATCGGCGAGCATTGAGCCACGAATGGCCAGTAACTCCTCTGTAGGTGACTGCCTGGGGAAATCTGCCACGGTGGGAAACAGAAGGCTCAAAGTGCCTGACGTTGATGCCCAGGCAGAAACTATAGATGACACTGAATTTGATTTCATCACTGTTGGAGATTTAGTAAACAGTTATCTTACAGCCTCTGTTCCAGAGCATCAACCAGCTCCCAGTGCACCAACAGCTTTGCCCTCAGTGGGAAAGATATCCACAACCAAGCACTTTGACTGCGCCACTACTGAAGAAGATGAAGAAAGGTCTCAAGACATGGTGAGCAGCAAGAGGCAACCCAGTTCATCTCTGATTTCATGGCACAAATCAGCACAGATGCCCAAGAAGTCCCCTGAAGAGCCATTTCTGAGCCCAGGGACAAGTGGTTTTCTCTTCACACCTGGGAGAACAAAGGAAGAAATCCTTGATGCTCGATTTCTGAGGGATGAAGATTACATGCATCTTCTGGCAGGGGCAGAACATAATTGGCTTGTCCAGAGACTGACACCTACTGGAATTTTTAAGTCTAAACAGCTTCATAAAGCATACTGTAAGTTTCCACACAGCAACGGGTATTTTAACAAGATATTTTAACACAACACAGAGAACAGTCGTGACTGAGGCTTTTTAACATGTTTTAGTCATCGTTTATTAGGACTTTACGTTCTGTTGTTTGTGCTATGAGTTTTTGCACAATAATTTTAGCAATAGAAGAACGTTCCCTTGAACCATTTTCTCTTCATTCTTTTTACCCATTCGCACATCAGTCACAGCTTCACGGAAAAGGGCTCCATCTCTAGGCCCCCTCAGTCCCTCCTGCTTTTCTTCCTTCATGCAAGAGGTAACTCAGGCTGCTTGAGCTCCCTGTGCGAGTTTATCAAGTCCTTTCTACCCTGTTACTTGAGTCTCTGGTTTTGTAGCCCATTTAGATTCCACATTTAATCCCTGCAAAGTATGTGTTTGAGACCATGATTATTAATCCTAAATAACAGCTTAATTTATTTGCCATACCTTAATATACAGACACTCGATCAATACACTAAGAAATGCAGAAGCTAGGAGCAACCCACTATAGGATACCTCATTGAGCATTAAGTACAACCCACTTATGGCTTGTCTTTTATGTCTCAAGCTTATTTAGAAATTTTTTTTGTCCTTAATGTAAAATATCCAACTCTGCACCCAGATGTCTCTTAGCTTATCTTTTATAACCCAATACTTTGCTTTCAGGGGAGCCTGGATATCTTATCTCTTGGGTGCTGATATTTCATGCCTCAGGACAGGCTTAGAACAGTCCTGGGGAATTGTCCATTCTACCTGTGGTGTTTTCTTTTTGTAGCTGCTCTTCTTTTAAAATACTCAAAGAAATCAGGCCTCTGGACAGGCCAAGAAACAGCTGTATTTGTTGGGGACTATCTGAACGTGGCAAAGGAAGGCAAACAGAGACGTGCATTTTGGATACACTTCTTGCACCAAGAAGAAAGCCTGGGAAGGTACTGACCAAATCAATTTCTGAAACAAAATGTTTATCACTGCTACTTCTGTGTCAATGCGAATAAAAACTGTCTGGTAAGGTTTGTCTTATATGTATGATTCAGCTTGTCCAGTACCTTGTTGGACAGTAACTTTTATCAAGTATTTTCAAAAGATAGTACAAGTTTTTACTCAGTCAGCTACAGAAATCATAGTCGCAGTGAGAGAAGATTGTTTCTTTATTGCATTTCAGCCTAGTTTACATTTGGTTAGATTCTGACTGAGTCTCCAGCTTTTCCAACTCTCGGGCATTTTGGCAATCTTTACTATGCTGATTCTTTTCATCACTCCATGTGACTCTCTACTGTTGA
>VZTO01008555.1:0-28857 GCA_013400615.1 Syrrhaptes paradoxus
AAAAAAAAAAAAAATTGCCCCTTATAAAGGTTTTTCCTTTCAAGTAGGCTGATCAGAGACCCTGTTGAAACGGAAATCAAAAAGCTGACAGACTTGAAACATTAATTAAGATACACAACAGGGAGAGAGGGGGAGAAGGAAGGAGGGGAGCATCTATTCATGAATTATCTGCTCTGAGAGGAAGTGTTTGTGTATTCGGAGTGCATAGATCATTTTGGCGGCGAATGAAAGAAATTGAATCAAACTACACAGGAAGTTTGTACACCACCGTGGATTTAATTTTCAAACTTGCATCGGGCAAAAGATTAACCTTGCTGAAGGGCGTTAGCGGAGCAGGCAGAATGTGTAAAAATTAATCCATGCTATATGTTTTTTCAGGAGGAAACACTAAGCAATATTAAATATTTATTGTATATAAATACCTTACACTCCCCACCCCTTTTTCCTTCTTGCTTTGCATTTCACTTGCTGCTTCTGCCGAAGCCTGTGTGCCCAGCAAAGCAGCATCCCTGGTTCACCCTGCGGCCTGGACCACGAGTGCCTTTGCTGCCCAATACAGCTGCTAATCCATCTATTACTGCTGGAGAACATAAATTATTTTTGTAGGAGCCCCTGTCTTTGAGCACAGACTGATGCAGCAGGACCCATCCCTTGTTCCCGCATCCCCAGCTGTGGTACCCAGGGAGCCTCACGACTGATGTCAGAGGAGAGAAGATAACGCATGGTTTAGCCCATAGCCTCAGCACTCAGGGAAGAAAGGATCGGTGATGAAATACATTGGCAAAGCCATTCAGTCCCAAATTATCTCTCTTGTGTCTCATCCTTGTGGTTTTATCGTCTGAGTCCTATCAGCAGTTCTGCTCTGGCATCGATTCCAAGCAGAAGAGCCCACTCAGCTCCCTACACCGAGAGGGACCTCACCAGGGACCCACCTCGATGGCAGGGGTCACCTCACCCGAAAATGCCTCTGCTGATGTTCCCTGTCACCTGCCTGCGAAGGACACATGCAGAAACCCCCGTGTGTAACGTACAGCATCATCCCAGCAGCTCCAGCCCCTGCAGCATCGATGCTGGCTTCTCCCAATCCGAAACTGGTGCGAGTGGGCACTGGTCTGCCTGGGAGAGACAAGTGGGACTCGAATATAGACCCTGAAATAGGTCTAAAAAGAGACCAGAAACCCTCCCCCAATGTTTCCTTCCACCCGCCGCATGCAAACTCCCTGGGGATTAATTAGTGTTTTCCCAGGGCTTGGAAAGCACAAGGCTCCACACATCTATTTTCAGCAGCAATGAGGGGGATGTAGAACACTTCTCCATACTTCGCTCCCCATCTTTTTCCTGTAATTTCCCCATTTTCTGTCTGGCAAAACGCAGACGTTTCCATTGCCGAGCGTTGTGTGATCTAATTAAACAAATGTTTCCGAAAGGCTTTGAGACCCTTGGTTGACAGCCAGCTATTTGCTGTTAAATATCATTAATAAGGTCAGGGATGCTTCAGGCCCAAAATATTTGTGTTAAATACTGTAAATAAAGTAACGGGGAACCCCCTGCACACGCCAGCTCCTGCGGCATCTCCCGTTGCAGCCCTGGCACGCTGCTGGGCAGAGGATGCGGCTGCTCCGCCCGTGTGGTCGTGGGACATCCCCCATCTCCTCCCCTGGTCACACGCTGGGGACCGTGAGGTTTTCTTTATCTCCTGCCTGAGGAGAAAGGTATGAGAAATAATTCATTTGCCACCTTGATTTTTTTCCCTCCCTCCCCTCTGAAGATTGATACCATTGTGCTTAAAGGGGAGAAAATCAAGTTGCGCTGATCTATGAGCAGACACTGTTCATTCTCATGGAGTCTCATCTGCAATTTGTTCAGCATCCTTGGAATTAAAATCCCTTTGCAATCTCCTCAGCTAGCTGAAAATATGCCATTATTTCCCTCCCTTTCCTTCTCAGATGTCTTTTCCCCTGATCAGGACACAATGTTGTGGATGCTGTGATTCTGCTTTACATTCAGAAGGTTGGGGAAGTTTTGGACCGTAAATGATGCTCCTGTGCGGCTCGGGCAGAATTATCAGGAGGGATTTTTTTTTTTTCTCCTTTTCTTCTTTCTTTTCCTTCTCTCTTTCCCTTTCTGCCTTTCTTCAGATCTTGGAATGGGTGATAAATTAATCATTTCTTCCCCCTTAGCAGCCGCCAACGTACAATATGGAGCTGATTACTTCACACCTGTGATGTAGACTTGGAGGTGACCCTGCAAATGCTGGGGGAAAAAAAAAAAAAAGCTTATCTCATTGATTCTGTGCTGCTTGGGAGGAACAAACTAGCCTGGCACAGAAACATGGCTCAGCACATTCATCCTAGAAAGCAGCTGATGGTCCCGGTGTCCCTCCTTTGTCCCCAGCAGCCGGAGCAGCGACAGCCTGGCAGCTGTGTCCAAGCCTGAGCACGGTCATGGAGCAGATGCAGGATGGGTTCCACTTTTTACAGGGATTAAGGTGGTTTGCATGGATCTTTTCTACTTGGCAGGATGATGGGACTTGGGCTGGTGTGCACGTGTCCGCAGATCCTGCCCCAGCTGCCTGGAGCTGGGAAGATGCGATCAGCAGGGCTGGTTCACTGCAAGGCTTTTTTTTTTTTTTTTTTTTTTCTTCCCTGAGCAGAAATAGAAAGCAGCTGAGGGCGGGTGGAGATGAGCCATCCCACCAGCTGCACTGGGTCCTGTGGGCTAGAAACCACCCACGGCAGACGGAGCTTCTGCTCACACCCTGCGGACAACCACAGCCCGGTACCCAGGGCTGCCAGCCAAGGAGGGCAGGAGCACCTTTGGGTCACCAGTTCCACCCAGTTCCACCCACCTGACTTTGCCTGGCTGAAGTTGAGTGTCCTGGACCCAAACTCTGGATTAGCCCACACCTATCTTGGGGGCTGCAGGATGCCACCGATGGGACACTGCCCATTGCAGGGGCAGAGGTGCAGGGGATGGTTTGTGTCGGTGATTTTTGACTCGAGGTGAGCCTGGCTGGCTCCAGCTTGGGGGGGTCAGGAACCCCTTAATCTGCTGGCCAGAGGCTGCCCAGCCCAGGCAGAGCTCCGGAGCCAGGGTGTGAGGCCATGCAGGAGACTCATCCTCCTCTTGCTGCCTCCTGCTGCTGCCCAGGGGAGGGCTGGCAAGGGCTCGCAGACCCCATCGGGATGTATTTTCCTTTTGTTCAGTGGATCTCTCTCTTTAATTTCCAAAAAATTGAGACTGAAAGGAAATCCACCTGAAATGTCTGTCCCGTGGAGTCATTATCCTCTTGAAAAGGTTTTTCTGGGGCTGATCCAGCTCCCTTCTCATGGCTTGCGTTTCTATTTATTTTTTTTTTTAAGCAAAAGATTTAACGTTGTTTTGTTTCTGATTTTCTAGAGAGCTAATCGGATTGGCAAGCAGAGAAAGGAGCTTTCAAGAGAAGCAGCTGCTGAATAGCAGATAGCATGTAAAGCCGGGCGTGTAATCCCAGCTTTATTCACAGCCTTATTAAGATCTAGATGTTCTATTGCAGGCATATATCCAGCTGGATTTCATCTTAAGTTTTGTGATTTCTCCCTTTCCCTCCTCCCTTTCCCAACATTTTTTTTTTTCCTTCGTATAATTTGCTGCCTTTTGCTGGAGGAAAGGGTCTCATTTAACTGGTACATGTGTTGCACTGAGCAACATCCCCAATTTAAATGGAAATTCTATCAATAACAAATGCAGTATCGCTCCTCGCCCAGGAAAGGGCTTAGAAATATCATTCAGAGGTAAAAAAAAGAAAAAAGAGAAAAAAGAAAAAAAAAAGAGCTCAAGCCCATCAGTACAAGAACAGCCAGAGTCCTCTTGCAGAGGCCAATTGCAGACAATAAACTGCCCATTTGTTTGCAGCCAAGATAGCGTGAATTATTGGGAGGAAATATGAGTTCAGTAATCGAGCCTGAAAAATAAAATTACGGCAGGGGGGAAGTGAGAATCTCGTCATACAGGTACTGTGATCACTTACTGCAGCAGCCCTGAAAGACTTTGGCTGACATTAGGGGCCAGTGCGTGGAGAAGGGAACAGGGACAGGAGCTACAGGAGCAGGAATGAGTCTGAAGCAGATGCGAGTCCCAGCCTCGCCCCTTCCCACAGCCCCTGGGGACATGGTTTGAATGACCCGGTCAGGGACACGGGGAGTTTGAGGTGGGTAAGGGGATGAAGTGCACAGTCGGGTCCCAGCCTGTCGCCCTCTCCAGCTCTTTCTGTTTTCTCACAATTCATCTGTTATATCCCAAGCCTGGCTGCAAGCTGCCTGGGTCAGAGGATTTCTGTATGATACAAGGCTCTGGATGCCCTGTAATGCATCCCCAACGTGGCAGATGACTAAACAGAATAATTTAAAATGCAATGGGGTTGGAACACATTTATGCCTTGTCTCGTGGAGAAGAGGGAGAAAACCTAAGACAAAATATTCTGTTTTCCTTTCATCATTCAAAATTCCAGAAATCTTCAGAAACAACTCTTTTCTGGGGGAGAAACTTTTCAAAATGAGAAACTTTGCCAGCTGTCCATATTGTTAAAAACCCATTTTCTCCCAAAAGAGGTGCTTTGAGGAAAATTTTTCATCCAGCTGTAAAAATAAATCATTGAGTATTGCTTCCTTTGACTGATGAGATTTATAGGCGCTGTATAGATGATTTATAGAGAGGACGGCATAAAGATTCTTGCTCGACTGCAGTCAATATGCCAAAGTCTGAGACCTCTCCCGGCTGGTGCAGAGCACCGATGCCCAGGTGTTGCCAGCAGCGCCCTGTCCCATTGCTCCAGGTGAAGATCAGATCCGCGTTCCTGTATGCAGGATGCAGGTTTGTATTTTTATCAGGTTCATTTGGGGCTGACGGGGGAGCACTCAGGTTTCCCCAGCTCCACGGGTCCTCATCCTGACCAAGCTGTCACTGCTGGTGCAGGTGGATCAGCTCCCAGGTCCGTAAATCCAGCAGGAGGATGCTCAGGATGTCCAGCTGTGACAGAGATGGTGTGGGCTGCCACAGGGGATAAACATCTCTTTCCATTTATATTGGTTTTACCTGTTAATTTATTTACTGCTGTCCAGACCGCTGGGTCCCGGTGGTCCCTGACCCCCGTTGGTGATGACAGAGGAGAGCCCAAGCTGCATCTCCCCTCTGTGATGGATTCTACTCCCCATGCCCCTGGTGCCTGCTTTCTCTGGCGATGGGGTGCACGGGGGTGAGGATGCTCCAGCTCCCCCAGAAATGGGAAAGCTTCCCCGTCACTGTCCAGATTTGGGGTTTACCTGATTTTCTAAATCGAGGTCCATTGATCACTGTGATGGATCCTCTGCCCACATTTTTAAATACCAAAGAAATGCAGCCTCGCACGTATCTGGGATGAATGATTTTGGTTGACAGGCAATCAAGAAAAGATCAGTATTTTCACTGCCATCAACAACTCTAAGATACTTGCTGAGAAGTTTCCACCTCCCTTCCTCCTGCAGAGCTCGTGGCGTCTCCCAATTTGCTGCTGCTGATGTTAGTGCAGTTTTCTCTTTCCCTGCCAGCTCAGTCCCAAAGTACAAAGCTGTTTGCAGAGCCCCAGCACCTTCCCAACAATCCCACGAGCAGAACCTTCCACCTTCTGTCATAAATCACGGCAGGAAAAATGAAATTACAGGAGCTTACAAGACCCACCAGGCCAGGGCCAATGCTGAATTCATCAATCCCGGAGCATGTCCAGAGCTTAGGTTTCAGCTTAGCCCTTTACGGCTGGTGTTGCATACAGGAGATATTTTTGAGACGATAGAAATGAGAAATAATACGGGATCATCTGTGCTGCCTGCCTGGCTGGACCGTGTTTCAGGAAAGGCTGGAGGAGCCATCTGTGGGAAATAAAAAGCTTGAAGGAGCAAAGGAATCAATTTTATCCAAAGCTATTTTTCTCTGAGACTGAGGAAGATATCTCCTCTGCCCTAGTGCACATCCTCGGTGGATAAGCAGAGTCTGCTGTTTGAGAAACTGAACGAGAAAATCAGAGTTTCCTTCACTAAGGAGAGTTTCAGAGCGAGGGAAGGAGCGGTGCTTCCTGCGGAGCACGAGAGCAGCAAAAGCTCTTTGACACCTTTAGTTCCTGTGTAGCACCTGCTGATGTTTTCTGTTTGGCACCTAAAAAGCATCTATGATCCCTGCTGAGATTTTACCCAGGCATGTTTGCTTATGGAAAAAATAAAATCCACAAAATAATAAATAAATGCCAGCAATAAAATAGAGTCAATAAAAAAGCAGATTCTTCTGAGAACGGAATCCAATGCCTTGGGCTGCAGAGGAGTGGATTACCCTGCAGGTGGGATCCCAGTGACTTTCAGCCCCCAAAAGTGTTTTTCAGAGGAACCTATTTCTTATGCTAAATCTAATGACTGTATCGGCTGGAAGAACCGCATCCCCCAGGGCAGCCCTTTTCACTGAAACAAAGAAGTGGTGTGATTTTCCAGGGTGGAGGAACCGAGGAAAGGTTAACATATTATTAAAAACTTCATTAATATGCTGATGATCAAGAAACTTTTGCTAAAAGTCATTTCTACCCGATTGCCTCTTCCCCCGCACCTTTCCCCTGGGTGCTGTACCCTCGCACGGCACCAAATGACTTTGTGAACATCTCCCCACGCTTTCTGGGACAATTTCCTTCTGGTTGAAGCTCCGGGGATGGATCCAAGGGCTGAGAGCCGCCCATCCTCCAGCCACGGGTGCAGTGTCCCTCCAAGGACCATGCAAGGACCCAACCCAGCTCCTCTCCTGGGCATCCTGATTCGGGGGGCAGTGGGGTTCGCACCCCCATGGTGCAGCCAGCGCCTGCCCGATGCTTTGCTGTCACAGATGGATGGGGAGACGGGCACGTTGCCACGCCATGGGGTTGTTTTTCCCTCTCGCCGTCTGCCGCCAGGAGCCTTCCCGCCGTGACTCACGGCCGGGTCCATCTGTCCTCGCCCGTGAGCTTCCGCCCCGCGTCGGTGCCGGCAGGACCAGCAGCGCTCGCTTCCCTTCCAGAAAACAACATGAAATATTCCTCTGGAGAGGGACCAGCAGCACAGGGCTGATATTTCAGTGCTTAACTACAGCGTGTAGTTCTCACCATCTTTTGCTCAAAGGAGTTGTCTCATTACCGAGCTGGGATGCTGCTGACTCATTTATTCCATCGCTTTTAGGCTGGCTATATATATTTCAGCACTAAGACAGGCTTTGTTTTTCGGGAGGGATGGAGGAAAGGGAAAAGAAGCAGGAGGAGAGAGCGTTGTGGTGCTCAGCTTCATGCCCGGGTTGAGGTTTGCTGTAATGCAAATGGAAAGGTGTCCCACAAATATCGATATATTTTAAAAGTTTCTCAGGTTTCTCACGCACCGTAACTTGCCATCGCTCTGGCTCCAGGGAACCAGGTCCCTTGCCCAAGTGTGTATTTCCAGGGAATGGGTCTCCTGCCCATCACCGCAGAGGGGAAGAGAAATTAGGGGCTCTGCCCTCCTCTCCCTTCAACATTCCCCACGTCTCCTTCACACCTTCCCACCTCTGAGTCAGCCTTCCTCCCAGTTCATCTTCATCAGCTCCCTATTGCTTTTCGGTTCCTCACTCAGAGCATTTCTTAACTCCCATGCCTTGCACACTGAATTGTTCTTTCCCTCTCCTGTTATTTACCAGTGTGACACTCCCAGCCGTGGCCTCCTATCCAGCAGGGGTATGGAAACATTGAGGAACTGATTAAAAAGGGAATACATCCTTTTTGGCATTGGCATCAGGTACCAGAGTGGGTTTGCAATCTCCGCAGACAGATGAGACCAATTGCTTTCAGAAGCTGCTTCCCATCCCTGCTGACCCGAGCACACCTGAAGCTAGTTGCTTTATCTGTAGCTGGCTGAAGAGAGAAGAATTGAATCCCACTTTGAGACTGGAAGATTAAAGGGACTTGGGCACCCCCAGCCCTCTGTAAAATTAGTTTCTCCAGCATCATTCTCCAGCTCCCCACCTGCTGGGGGGTCTTGGGGCTAGGGTCAGCACCTGCAGCCATGGAGAGGCTGGAATAGCTAAAATCAAGATTTGGTTTAGGTGGTTTCCATGCAGATAGGCAGGAACACAAGCCTGAAGTCATGATCAGGGACCCGCAGGTACATCCCCTGTGTCTATGGCCCATGGGGTCTCCTTGCTATGTGTTGCTGGCGATGGGATTTAGAAAAGTAAATAAAACAGGCAGAGAAGTGTATTTTATGGCTCTGTTACCTGACCTAACGCCCCGTGGTGATCACTAACAGAGTTATTGACCTGATAGTTTGCTGCTATAAGAATTTTGAAAATGCCAGGTGGGTGTTCATAAATCACCCAGCCCCACACATTTTTCTTGCTGGAGCAGAGCAGTGCTGCGGCTGTGTAAATCACTGTGTACGGAGCCTTTATTGGAGGCTATAAATCTCAAAGCTCTCACCTTTTTTTTTTTTTTCTTCTCTTTTGTCTTTAATAATTAAAGTCCAAACTGAAAAGGAGAAAGATTGAAATCCTTTGCAAACTCCATGTTTTAGGGGGGATATTTCTGCAGGGTTTGGAGTGCTCGGAGAATGGGAGCCCAAAATGAACAGACTAGAGGGTGGGGAGAGACCAGTCAGACCTCCTGTGTGTGAAGCAGTTTTTTCCTCTTTGAAGCTGAACTTTGCATGTACAAAAATAGCCTGTCTTGATTTTTAAATTGAGATGACTCCACCACAAACACTGAAGCATTGCCGCTGCTGTTATTCATCTTCTCTCTTAAAAATGTAGTTTTTATTCCTAGCCTAGGAATGAAAAAGAAAAAGGATTGCTTAGGAGGAGACCTAGAAATCTTACTGTCAGGAAATTCGCATCATGCACTGCACAAAGCAAAAGAAAGTCAGGTTTTTTGGTTTCTTCCATGGGGCCTCTTTCTAAATTAGAATGAATGAGATGATCATAAGGATATAAGGAAAGGATATTGAAATAAGAGTCCAAATTGGTTTAGAAATGGATCTCAGGGGGGAACATAGTTATAAAAATTAAACCAATTAGAGTGAATATGAGTTGTTTTTCCCCTTCACGAAGAAGCACACAAAGGTAGATAATTAGGGCCGGTACAGATGTAAGGATTAGTATTCCTGGCTGTGAAGCCCACAGTTTTAATTAGTCACTGGGTCTTTCTGCAGGGCAGTGTTAATAGACAAGGGCGTGGTGACCTTTTCTTTTCCTTTTTCCTCAGGTTCATTACAGCCCTGCTTATTGCCACCGAGCATTAGAGCCCTGTGCCTGCAGCTGCTTTAAAGGCAAATTCAAAGCCATAACCTGGGGTCACCCCAATGGCACATCGAACGGCACGTCTGTCTTCACGTGTGCGTTTCTTTCTGTGCATCTACAGCTCCCTGGAGCAGGGGACTGAAAACACGGCAGGTAACGGACAGTCTCCAGAGAGGCAGAGGGATGGAGGTATTGGTGCTGGCTGGGGTGTATGGTTCTTCTTTTCAAAGGCATCTGCCCACCTTTGTATGAAAGCCACCAGGACACAAGGTTTTAACACGTTCAGGTGGCTGTGGAAGCGTCCCCCCACCTACAGGCGAACGTGGATTTCTCCTTTCCCTTCTCTACCCTTCTGCCGTTTCCCTGTTACCTTCAGCTCCTTTTAAGAAAACTGCGGTGAGACTTCTTAGGGAAATCTCAAGAAAGCAAAAGCATCTTTCAAGTGCTGGTAATTTCAACACCTTGTCTTGCACTGCATGAGCAGATTCCCCACGAGCTCTTTGAAATACCAACTGTAGTTACAGAAAGTTAAACTTTCAGGATGCACCACGGTCCGTGCCTGGTGGCTGAGCCGCATCTGCCATCCCAGCATCATCCCAACACTGTCTATGTGATAAAACCTGAACACACGGGAGGTAACATACATTTACTATGCCCAGGGCATGACCAGAGCTCTGGGAGGATGGAAGGAGGACAGGGATTTCAGGGGAGAGGTTCAAGAAGGTTTATTTTAAAAGGATTGGTGTGGCTGCCAGCAGGGTGTAAGATCCAGTAAAGCTCTTGTGTTTGAGAAGACACAGAGGAGAAGCTCAGTCCTAGACTTAAGGGCATCACTCCTCTTGACTCAAGCAAACTCTCAGCCAAGTTTCATACAAGGGGGGAAAAAACTTTAGTTCTTCTTAAGTGACTTAGTTTGACAACAGAGTGCAGCTGAGGACCTGCAGGTTCCTAGCTCAGGATTTCTCTGCCATTAAGGAATGGAGCTCGTTATGCACAGGGAGATCAGCTTTGTGCAGACAGCCCAGCCAGCCCCAGCACCCTCCCCTCTCACCTCTATTTCACCACCCTCCCCTATGTCACCTCCTCCTCTTTTTCCCAGGATTCGGGGGACAGGAGGAGCATGCAGACAGCACTCATCTTCTGCACAAACATCCTGAAGGTGTTTGCAGGGAGAAAGCTTCCCTATGTCCAGGAGAAATTTGTTTCCAGGTATTGCACATAGATCTGTGTGTGTGTGCATAGAATAACCCAGCTGTTAAGCAAACCATTAATCTCCCGGGTTTATTGATGCACAAAGATTATTTGCAGGTCTCTGAAATGAAGGTATCTGTCTCATCCCCTTTGTAGCTGTGTCAGTATCTGCACCGAGCTGGAGTAAATCAGCTGAACTCGCCGTGCGGAGTCTCTGCTGCTACACCAGGGTAAAACTCACGTAAACGAGATCAGAATCGAGTCCAAACCTGGCAGTAAATGAACTGCAGCAGCAAAAGCAAGTTTAATGGATGTGTACTGCAGTTTAATGGATATGTACAGCTCTTGTTTTATTGCTGGGTTTGAGGAGAAAGCAACCATTTAATTGACTTTGATAGAAGAGGGTCTCCTTAGCGCTGTAGTCTAGGGCAAAACCGATCATGAATATAATTAAGGCATTTATTCCAACATATATTTGTTCGTTCTTACTGTAACTCCCGCCTTGCAAACTTTGCTGGCTGCAGGACGCTGGTGTTGGCTGGCTCCCCATTGAGAAGAGGGGACCACTTCACCCCCTGCTCTGCTTGTTCCAGCCACAACAACCTGAGGATGCTACCGCCAAAACGTCACGGGGGGAAGATTCACCCATGGTTCCCCATGGAATAAATGTGTCCCCCCTCTCTGTTCCCTGAGACGATGTGCTTTGGATGCTTTCCTTTCATGTTTCCTCAGAGGGGAGTTGGAGGCACAGGGGTGTGCGCCGACGGCGGAGGTGGCTGCCGATGGCAGCTGGAAGCAATCCAAAGGCTCCATCTCCTGCAAACCCCCAGGCTGGGCTGGATCTGCCTCGCCCTCGCATTGTCTGCAAGTGGGAATGATGTGCATCCCACCAGGCTCATCATTCGGGCGTGGGAGGATCTGATGATTGCTGTCCTGAGCCTGTGCCACGTTTCACACCATGCTGCAGCCTCAGAAATGCCACCACGTTCCTGCCCTCCCCCGAGGAGCCTGCCCCAAATGTCTGGTCCTGCTCAATGGGGAGAGGGGAGGATGACCCATGGGTTCTGCTGATGGGATAGAGATGGCTCCTCTCCCTCCTAGAGATCTCATGGCACTTTTCCCACAAGCAGATGACACCACTGTGGTGGCAACCACCCTCTTCCAGATGGCTCCTGTCATCCTGGTATCTTCCTTTTCCCTCTGCACAGAACTGCTCTGCTGTGGCTGGTCACACACACCCTGAGACCATCCCTTTGCATTCCTTTCACAACAAAACCAACAACAACAAAAGGCATAAATGTAAGGCAATTATCACTCAATTAATTCCAACCCTGTCACCATAACACTCTGTTTGACCTTCTTCATAGTTACTTGATCTGCAGCTCTTTAATATTTCAGGTGACCTTTTGGGCTGGAAGGATGCTGCTGTTTCTCGCTCACAGTCATGGGTCAACTTGTGCCACAAGTCACAGCAGTGGCCCCAACCTCATTTATCATTCAATTGAAGGTGTCAGCAGAGCTGTTATTCAAATGACTGGCCACACAGGTAATCAATCTTTAATGAAACAATAATTGCACCTTCCACTCCGCAGGACCTCTGCCTTTCCTAAAGGTGCCTTATATATTAATTATTGAAAACAATTGTGTTTTACCTGTGATAAGTTATGTTTCATCAATTGCCTTCTTTCAAGAGAATTTTAATTGGGAAATTTATGACCTTCTGTTTCACTAAGGGATGGCTAAGCAGCAGCTTCTCTTCCTCTTTCTCTCACCCTTTCATTCCTTGTCATTCCTGTAGGTTTTTGCATGTTGCCAGAAACAAAGAAGCACAGGATACCTGGGCTGCTGGGCGATAAAGAGGTCAGATACCTCCCCACCACCCCAAGGGGACATTGGTGAATGCCCCTGTGCAAAGCAGTATCACCTGCTCTGTCAGTGGTGATGCTTGTCGTAAAAATAAATAAAAAGCTCCAGAAAATCCTTCCAGGGTGGAAGATCTCAGGGCTCCCTGTGTCTTTTGAAAAGTATTCAGCCTTACATTATTTATCAAGATCTGAAAGGGTTAATACTGAGACTCATGGCAGTGAACCAGGCTTGCACCAGGTGAGGCTCCTGATTGCTTTTGCCCCATAAAAAGCCAGCAGCTGAGGGGGGTTCTTCTTCTTTTTCACAAACTAAGAAGGACCTAGAAGCAGCTTTCCTCATGTGTGCTTCTCCTTTGAAGTCAAGTGGAGGTGAGCTGGAGGGTTTAGTGCTGGTAGCATTTGGAAACAGAAAAATCTTTTTGTGATTTGGGTTTTTAATTAGAACAGTAGATATTTTCAAAAGAACATGAAGGGTTTCTGTGGGCCTGTTGATCCCAAAATATTTTCTCTCTGAAGGAGATCCATGAGAAAAAATGCTACTTAATTTGGGGGTAAATTGCTTACTGATAGAGCAACATTTTTGAAAGTGAAAGTAGTCAATGTATGATAAGTTATATTGTTGGTCCTGGTGCAGCCTCTGTGGGTTTCAGAAATAGCAGCAGGGTGCTGGTCCTCCTGTAGCACGAGGGGAGCTAGTATTAAGAAAGTTCCTATTATTAGTCCCTTTTTTTCTCAATACCATCTTATTTCACTTGTGTATTTCCTTCACCTTGTTTATGACCTTTCTGCAGTGGTTCCAATTGGATTTTTTGCTTTGTTTTGTTTTCTCTCTTTCTCCCTGAGATTACTATCAGCCTTGTTGGAAAAAGATCTTGCAATAGCCTGGAACCCTGAGCTGTTTGCACTGGTGTCCTGACGGAGGAGACGAGCTGGCTGGGAGAAGAAAATGAACAGTTCTATTTATGCAGCAAATCTAATGATGGTAGAGCAAGGTAAATACGCTAACAAAGAGTCTCTGTTAGCAGAGGTTGGGGAACAATCTCTCTTGTTAAGTTTCTCTCCCATCCTTATTGACTCTGTGCTGCATTAAGACAACTCTTGTATTATACAACAAAATTATGGACAAAGCAACCCATCAAGCAGATAAAGCTTTGTGCACATTGCATACATTTTTTTTCTTTTTTTTTTTTTTCTTCTTACAAACTGTTCTCGTGCAACTCCATTCTTTCCTCCTCTTGGCTGCTCTGGTTCAAGGTTTCCCTGTACCGAGCTGTGTAAGCTCTGTGCTCAATGTACAAGACAAACCAGCAATGGAGAAACAGCCCCAGCAGAGCCCCCCTGGCACAGACACGAGGGAAAGGTGGCCTGAGCATCCCAGCAGGACGCCCTTTTCCCTCCTCTGTGCCCCCTGTGATTCTTATCTCCTTACCAGCCCCCTTCTAAACAAACCACCCACCTCCTGCAAGGAGCTCCTCTCCGCCCTGCCTTTGGGTCTGCTCAAGCTGGGGATTTTTCTTGCTCTACCTGCACGTTCCTGCTTGATAGCAGTTCTCTTTTCCCGTGGGACTTTGCACGGTGCTGAGCGTGGTCCCACAGGGATGTTTCTCATTTCAAGAAGCCATCTACTGGGGAACAGGCAAGTGCCTGCTCTGTGCCCAGGGATTGATGCGAGGGCAGGAGCAGGACACTGATCTCATCCTGCCAAAGCCAGGGCTGAGCAGGTCTTGGTGTCATTGTGTCCTCGTTTTGTCTGGGACAGAGTTAACTTTCTTCGTAGTAGCTAGTGTGAGGCTGTGTTTTGAATTTGTGCTGATTACATCCTGATGTTGACAAAAGAAAAAAGTTAAACCATTCTGCTAGCACAGGATTAGCTAGCACAAAGTTAAACCCCACGAATTTAAAAGGCTGGATTGCAGGGTGATGAGTGGCCTGGCTTCCTGTATTGTTTGATAATGAATTGTTTGAATCCTATTGTATTAAGGGGTGGAAAACCCGGAAAGATAAAAGAAGAGGAATGCCCTTTTCCTTCTGTGCATGCTGAACTCCATTCAGCGGGAAAGGATTTATAGTTTTCATCATAATTTAATCCTAAAACATATCTCTTAATTAAAGGGATTTATTAAAATCCTCTGGCAGTGCCTTTTTACGATTAGCCCAGGACTCAGCCCCTGAATGTCACGGAGAAAATTCATCAATTGATTTGTTTAACTGCACAGGTCTCACCCCCTCCCTGCTCTGCCTGACTCCAGGGGGAAGAAAGAAATCTATAGTGAAAAGCTTAAAAATCTCAAAGATAGATTGCATTGCTGATTTCATCCCTTTTATTTTCCTTTCCCTTCCCCTATCCCTGGGGCCCATTTTACACGCCTTTGTTAATGAGCTGATTAATATTGATGATGGAGCACTAAGCTGTCAGTTTGTCTGCTGGAGATGAGCAGCGAGTCTGACTCCAGCATTCGATGGGCTGCGTTCCTCGAGCAGTGACAGGGACACCAGTGGCCCAGCCTCCAGGGAGGACATGTGAGATGGGTTCATGCTGGGATGCAAATCGTACCTGCCCTCCCTTCAACGGGGCCTTGGATTCTGTCTGTTGTATCACCCCTAATTAGCCCCAATTCTGCAAAAGCCTTCTGATATTTATTGCTCTGTGAGACCCTCCCGAAAATCAGTGAGTTGCTGGGATTGTAGGGGAGAGGAGAGGTTCTGCTTCCTGGTGGGACAGCTGAAGAAAGGCTTGAAAATGACTTTTTGAAATGCCTCAAGGCTCAACATACCAGAAGCAAACAAGAACACAAAGCAGGCTGTGGATGAGCATCCTGCCTCGTCACCCTTTCCCCAGCATCCAGGCTGGGCTGGGAAAGAGGAGACTTGTTCAGGTCCTGATGGCGACTCGGAAATGGGACCGTACCCAGCTGCAGGAGTGATCTCCCTTGTCACCAGCCCCTCTCACTTGTCTCCCAAAGAGTTATTCTCCTCCGGCTGGAACTTCTGATAAGATGTATTGAGAACTGCTCTTCTCTAAACCCATAAATCCTCCCATAACCCATAAATCCTCCCATAACCCAAACGGAGATCTTGGAAGTCTTATTAAAAACCTCATGAAGGAGTTCAAGCCATCGCTGATGACACTGTGCCTGTAGCCTTTCAAGTCCTCCCCCGTGAGATGGGGAATGTCAGTGCGGCGGCTGGCATCGCTCCCGTGCTGAATACAAATCGGCGCTTAAGGGCTCCATCTCGGGATCCTGGCGTCAGGCTTAAAGGCAGTAAATCTCTGGATGTAGCTGTCTATTAGCCCTGTTTATTAGATCTGGAAGGACTAGGGGAGAAAGGAAAGAAGAAAAGCCCACAGCTTTTTCAGCTCTCTCCCATTGCTGTACAGTGATGTGGACCGAAGGTGAAATGCTCCGGGAGACACCTCTGCAGCATTCCTGTGCTGATGTGTGTCTGTAGTGGGAGAGTCCCACCCCAGTGGCTGCTCCTTTTCTTTTTGCCTTTCCCACCCCAGAGGCAGGGAGCAGCTGTTCAAGTCAGCCCCGGATGGGTTTAACTCGGAGGTGTTTTTTCCCAAGGTTTCACCTCTCCCATCTTTTCCACTGGGGGTGAAGGGTACTGGTGCAGCGCTTCATTTGCATCACAAAATGCGCCTAAGTGGTTGTCCTCAGGCTTATGGAGTGCTGTCAGAAGACTGAATTAAAATACAGGGCCCCAAGTCCCTCTCGGTTTGTATTTAATTAACGCTTTTCATTCATCGTTTATTCTGCATCCCATCATCTTTGGTATTTTATGAAGAAGGGGGAAAATAAGGCTTCCTACTGACAGAGGGGCTGATAAGTGTTTTCTGAAGGCAACAGGTTCCCCTGGCATCTATAGCTCCGTTGACAATTTCTTTAACCCATATGTTTTATTAATGACACAGGCATTTTTTTTTTTAAATTTGCTTTTTTGCTAAAGGACTCCTGCCAAGTTTACAAGAAAGAAGGATGATTCCTTCCCCCCTCAGTGCTAATTAGATGTTGAAATCTCCCTGCTGGTCCTGGCATTGGGTGCCTAGTGCTTTTGGGGGATAGAGAACTGGATTGTGTCACTTTTTGGACAAAATTGAAAACTAGGCTCTTACTAGTACCTGCTCTGAGTCAGGAGCTCCCATCTCCCTTCAGCAAATGTCCCCGGGTGAGATCTGGAGTCTTTCAAGTCTGCGTATAAAAGTGATGGTGCGCACAAACCTTGGCTTGATTTCTGCAAAAATTCATTCTGAAAAAGGATTTCTATTTATCCTCCCATCTTTATTCTAGTTACCAAAACACGCGCTCTCAACGCAGATAATTAAAAATGCACCCACATCTCCAGAGCAGAGCTATTCTGCAAGCAGCTCAGGTGCAGCCGAGCACGCCTGCTTCTCTGTTTTACCCTTTGAACTTCATAGCAGTCAGAGAGAATAATTTTCAGACAGTGATGAATAGCTTATGCTCTCATTTGTTTGCTTAGTGTCTTCCTTTAAGAAAATGCAAACACTTTTGCTGGCTGTGAAATTGTGGGGGAGATGCTTCAGCCCTCCCGAGGTGTGAAGACTGAACCCGCTCCCCTCTTGATGGGCTGTGATATTTCGGGGAGGGGGGGTTGCATCCATCCTGGGCTGCCAGCGCACGCTCCAGCCTGTGACTGCAGTACCAGAGCTCTCCCAGCCCTGTGTAGGCATTCAGTTTTGTCAAAACACTTCATCCCTGCTTGGCTAGACCCCCCTTGCTTTCTAAAAACCCCCTTCACTTCACTCCTGATCTGCCATCCCACTTGTCTCTCTGGCTCTGCCTTCCCCGGAGCGAAGGCTGGCACTCCCATCACTCGCTGGGGAAAATTCAGGGATATTTGTCACTGTCGGCAGGGAGGCAGAGGGGTTTTCATAACAACTCGCTCCATGTGTTCTTCCACACAATCCAGTTTTTACATAGGCTCGAATCTGGATCGATGATCTGCCCTGTCCTCCGAAGAGCTCTATGGCAGCGATGACATTTCGGAGCTGCCTTCAGTATATCACCACAAACGGACTTGCCAGAGCACTTCCCCAGCTCTCATCCTTTCTAACAATACATTATTTAAGCAAATTAAATCTGAAGTGCATATGTGACCATCCTTCTGATTTACAGGGTTACGCACCAGGGGCTTTGTTGGAATAAATAAAAGCCTCTACTTAGGGCTCGTTGGTGCAGTTGCCTTCATTCAAACCTTTTCTGACAGCGCTTATCAATCATTTAGGTCCACGTTAGGAGGGAAAGGCTCCGTGCCACGATGCCAGTTGTTGCTGGTGAACAGCCTGAAGGCTGACAGCCAAAATCCTGGGTCCCCTTGATGGTCCCTGCTTTGCTGCTGGCAACAAGTAGGAATTTTCTCTTCTCCTTTGCTCTGTGTGAGCAGCAGCAAAGAGTTTCTTATTGAGCTCCATCCAGGGCTTCTCCTCCTCCACAGTCATCGCAGCTGTGGCTCTTTGTTAATGGCAGAATAATGGGAGTGAGCGTAAGATGGGAGGAGAGCTCTCTCCCATGGGCACCAGGAACAGAAGATGCTCTTCCCTCTCCCTATTTAGCCTCCCGCTGATTTCAGTCGGCTCTGCCCTGGCTCCCACTGTGCGCAGGAGAAACACAGCTGGGGAAGAGAGAACAGGGGGAGGAGATCGGGGAGGCTCTCGGATGCTTGTGCGGTAATAACTTATTTATTAAAAAATTTGAAAGGTGTGTTAGCTCTGTGGTGTGTCGGAATATACAAGGAGAAAGGAGAGCTAGAGAGAGGAAAAAAGCCCTGTGCATCTTCTGGTTCTGTTTTAACTCTTTCCCCACTTCTCTTAGAAACACAGTTAAAATGATGAAATGTGAATGTTCTGGACCCAGCATGGGACACATCACTTCATGGTTTAGTAAATAAGTCCGGAAATAAAAACTTTTGGTTCTGCAGCATTGCTTCAAAGCCAAACCCAAATTGAGAGGGAATTAACTCAAATTCATGACTGCTGGGAGACCCTGGCTCAGCCCTGCTGAGCTTTGGCTACGGGCTCTTGGCCTCAAGCCCCTGCTGCAATTCCCCAGGCTGGTAACTCAGATGGCAGCCTCGAGAGAGAATCGATGAAAAAGGACCATTACTGTTATTTATGATAGGCTGTATGGATTTGGTGGCGAGCCTGCAAGACTAAACTTCCTTTGTATCCCTGCATATCGTCCTCCAGGGCTGGGCTGGGAAAAACCGAGAGCTTTTGTCGCTGCTTGCCTGAATGTACCTGTTCAGGAGATGAATCAAGGGCACTTTCCTCCAGAGCTGTCAGCCAGGCTGCTTTTACCAGCAAGTTTTGCCCATTTTGTTCTGACACTTAATAGGAGCTTTAGAAGGCAGAAGCCTTGTACTGCATTTTCTGAAACAGGTCCCTGCTCTGTAAAGCACCGGTATTTAGGAAGCACTTTAAGGCAGATGTTTACATGAATTTTGGAGCAGAAGCTGCAAAATGCTTAGAGAATACACAGCCAAGCTTCCTCCACAATAGAGGGCTGAAATTCTTCCCTTTGAGATGTGGTTACATTGCATCCTGTAATTCAGTTTTCACGTACACAGAGTGCCTGCAATGATGTTATAAAACGTTCACCTTGCTGTTCATCTGCACTCCAATCCGAGCATTTGGGGATGGAACAATGTATTTCAGTCGTATTGCTTTTTTTTTTTTTTTTTGGGACATCTTTTGAGTTATTTGGCGGTATTGATCGCAGCCAGGGCTTGGAGCGGCTGCTGTGGGTGGAGCTGGGGTGAGCCGGGACAGTGGGCAGCCTCCGCAACCAGCGTTTGGTCTCCAGCAATGATGGAAATGGGCTGCTGGGAGGGAGCACAGCCCCAGTTAGTAGCCTAGGATTTGACCTTAGGTTTAGGATTGAGACCCAAATTGGCCAATGGTCTATTCCATATCATGGAATACATGTTGTGCCCAGTGATTTAGGAGGTTCTGTCCGGAAGTTTTCTCTCTTGCTCAGGCTTGTCTCCCTTTGGGTCCCCCCCTCTCAGGGTTGTCTCGCTCTCTCGAACACTCGGGCTCTCTGTTCTGGGATTGCAGTTTCAGGGCTCTCCTTGCTCCGGGATTGGGGTGGGCCTTGGTCATCGGGTAGTGAGCAGTGTCACTCATTTGTCTATATTACTGTTATTATCATCATTATAATTATTTCCAACATTATTGTCAATTAGTTATTAAATTGTTCTCATCNGCCGGCGCAGAGCAGGGCGAGCTGGATTTAATTGCGCTAAGACTCTGATTGATTTCTTTTTTTTTTTTTTAGCTCATTACCCAGCAAGTCATTTTAATTAACACCATCTAATATGGGTTGAGGTGTATTTTGCAAATGTCAGCTCTCTTTTTTTCTTTTTTTTTTTTTTTTTTCTTTTCCCCTGTAGACCAAATGTGGAAAGTTACAAGAGGACAGCGCTAAATGATTGCAGTTGATTTAGCAGTGGTAAAGCAAGTCGTTAGCAAAGTGCTTTATGAAGCCATAAATGTCCTTTCCAAGTCCTTTATGGGATTCTTGGGGAAAATCTGTTTGTCACAGAGGATGATGTATGGCACTGCTCTTCACCTGATGAGCAAATGGGTCAGTGTGAACTTGGGGCTCTTGTAGCTCGCTTTTACGGGGCCGCTCCTCTCGAAAGCAAGGGAAACGCAAACCCCAGTGCAGCACCAGTGCTCCAGGGCCCCCAAATCCTGCTCAGCTCCTGGGTGCCAGTGTGGGAACTACTCTTCAAAACCACCATGGACCCCTCAAGTGCGAGGTGGTGCCAAGGCAGGATCAGTAATTAATAGGAGCAAAGCCAGCTCTTACTGGATCGGTCGGGAATTGAACAAAGTGCCTGATAAAGTCACTGGCAAAGCTCTTAATGACTTCAATTGTGTCTGATCAAGCCCCAGGAATGACCTGAGTCCATCTAAGTTTTGCTTACAATTAAATTCTCAAGCTATAAAATATTAAAAAAAATCTTTCCACTCTGAAATTCTGTTTAACCCCTTGAAAGCCACAGTAGATATTTCCCATTGTCAAGGAATGATGGAAAAAGGGTTGTGGAGCGGGATCCAGAGACTGTGAGTGTGTGTGTATAGGAATAGATAAGCAGCCCTATAAAGTACTCTTTCTCCCCTCATATCTCAAAGAACATTGCACCTTCCTTTCTACTGGTGTTCAGAGGGGGAAATGAAAAGTATAAAACCGCAGCATCTATCTCTACAGCTCATAGACTTAAAAATGGGACAGGTACCCCTGCAGCACCACTGTAATATAACTGCAGATAAAAACATGGCAAGAGCAAGGAGCTTGATGGAAACGGTGACCGTGGGCTGGGTTATTCCTTGGGGTTTTATTTAGTTCCGTTTTGGAGGTGATGTGCTAAGTGATTTGCTGTTTCCAAATCGCTCTCAGAGCTGGCAGATCGAGTCTGATAAATAGCAGTCAAGTTTAGAGGATAAAGTCTACGTTCATAATCTCGTGGTTTTATGTGAAGGATCCTTCTCCTCCTCCTCCTCCTCATCACAGTGGTTCCACAGATTCTGCCAAACTATTGAAGAATTTGGTACAATATATATCACATTTAACAACGTGTACAGAGCTATATTTTCCAATACATTTCTCCTGGATACCCAGTGTGCCAGGTCTTAACGTGAAATACAGCAGGAGCTGCATTCAGCATCGCTGCCTCTCATCACCCACAGGTGCAAAACGAGCTGTAATATTTAATGTCTATTCAGCAGGCAAGATTTAATGCAGACTTAAAGCACGAGGCCTGGGTGTTGGTTTTTTTTCCTCTCCCTTACATTCATACAACTTCACTGGCTTCAGTTCAAGCTTCATTAGGAGCAGACTATTACGTACAAGAGCCGGGGATGTATGGCTCCTAATGAACGCTGGGGCTTGCAGGCTTCCTCCTACCCCGTACCCCATAAAGCTGATACTATATCATTTTTTTTATGTATTGCATGTAAATATTCTCTCCATGGAAAGTCACACATAAATGCACCCCTCTGCTGCTCAGGGTTAAATGGGAATGCAGGTGGGTGTTGGTGCTAGCTGGGGAGCATGCCCAGAGCCTCAAGCTTGCGAGGAGAAAGGCACCAAGTCATGTCTCGTTCTCACTTCTAAAAAATAGTTTCACTGACAAAAAATGCACACTGCTCATATCTCACATCCCTTTGGATGCTGCTTGCCTGGTTCTGCAGTCCCAGGGAGCTGTTTTGTGTTCAGACCGTTCCAGCTGTGCTGCAACCAGATATTTTTATGGAAAAAAAAACCACAGTGGGCTCCAGAGTCCTTTCCCAGCTGGCTCCAATTAATTTAGACCTCATCAATTTATGACCAAAGATTTTCTGACAGTAAACCATGTTTCAGTTTGGAAGTAGACAAGTAATAACGTGAGCAACCAGGATGAGATCCCAGAACCATGCCCAGGGGCTGCGATCATGTTCATCTCCTCCAAGGATGAGAGCATCCTCCCCTCCACCGGTCTCTTCTCTTACCTCCACACCCAGCACCAGTTGGGTGTCGGGTTCCCTTGCTGGCAGTCCCATGGGCACACGCAGATGTAGGCAGCTGCCACTCACTTTTATCTCCATCTTCTGTGGGTGCCTGGGCTGCTCGCTGAGGCTCACGGGCATGGGTCCTGACCTACATAGCCGAGTCTCAGCTTTAACCTTCAATTGCTCCTGCACACTCCCATCGTCACTCCTACAGATTTCTTCCGTGGGTAACCGGAGAGCTGCATCGCCCTGGAGTTTCTCTAGTATGTGTGATAAGAGCTTGTGATTTATGTTCCTTCCCATTCTTTAGCGTTTCTCCTGCATTTCTGTTTACCTAGCAGGTGTGCTCATTTTAGGATGAGAGAAAGAGGAAAAAAAAAAAAAGTGTGTCAAGCATACAAAAAGAGACTAAAAATCATGCAGTCCCTATTTAGGAGAGAGGTGCTAATTTCCTTTGGGGAGAAATACTCCGTGAGAGATATAAATGGATCTTTGTTTTACTCCGTTGCAGTTACTTCTGCGTGGCCAGCAGTAGGCTGATCAATTAATATTTTAGGCTCCCAGTCAGCTTGGGTTTGTAGCTCATCTTAGCACGAGGAGGAAGCAGCACAGAAAGCTTTCCTTGCTGGCCCTTTTAATGCAAGACCAATACTAACAGGGAGCTGTGTTTTATGGTTGCTGAATCCTCTTCACCCCCTGGAAGGGTGGGACCCAGTGGGGACAGTCCATGAGCAAGAGCCTCCAGCCCTGGATGCTGGGGATGGCAGCGTGGAGGGAGCAGCAGCAAAGCTTGTGCGTGAAGCAGCACCTCAAGAAGGCAGTTGAATGTGTGCAGGTGCCCGTCCTCCTCCCCAGGGTCTGATTCAGCTCCATCCTCCCAGCGTGGTGTTGGCGTGTGGCTGTTCAAGGGAGAGATGTCTGCGAGGACAGACAGTGAGAGAAAAAAGGAAAATCGGAGGAACTTTCTTCCCCTGGCATCAGCACTTTGAGAGTTGTGGGTGAGACGTGCAAATGAGATCGATTCGTCTTCCTAAGGGGAGTCAGAGGCATTTAATTTATTCTCAAGCATCTCTGTAGTGCTCACGTAAAGCTGTGCTGATGTGCATGATGCATCCCTTCGCCCTTAAACTCCGGGAAGGTCAGTTCAGTAAGTTCTTCGGTGCAGGATGTTTTATTGCAAGCCCACAGCATTTGCAGCCCGGTTGCAGCTCTGGGTGTGATGCGGTGAAAAGACGTGGGAAGAAACATGGCTCATGGTAAAAATGATCGCATCAATCACATCCATGGTCTTTCACATATGGCATCGAGAGAAGGGGTAGGACCCAGATCAGCCCCAGCCTTCCCAAGCTTCTGGAAGCAGCCTGATGCTGATGTGCAGCACCCTAAGGTGCACGGGATGCCCTGAGAGGCACATACTGGGTGAGGGCAGGGAGCAGCTCAGAGACGCTGGGAGGGATGGGGTTAAACCACCTTCCATTGCAGAAACCTCTGCAAGCCTGAGTCAGGTGTGATGAGTAACTTTAATTACTATTAATTAAGTACCAAGTCATTACCAAGGAAGCTGTGCAAGTCTCAGGGGCTGAAAGCAGCTTTTAGGTTTTTCTGTGCTCCTAGCATTGTGGTCCCTCCTCTTAGAGGCTAAGGTTGTTGCTGAAACCTTTTCATTCTTTGCTTGGCATTTAGACTTGGCTTCTGTTTCTCTGAGGTCTTGGTATTCAGGCGTCAACTTCTGTCTTTGTATACGCTGTCTTATTTTCTAGGGGTCAAGGTGAGGTAGATACCCAGCAGCTGGATGTGTGCCCTCATGGGCACTTTTGCTAAAGGTGTTGAGGGCTGTACGGGATGAGAAATTCTGCTTTCTGCCTGCACAGCCCAAGATTTTCATTGCTTTTCCTTCCAAGCAGAACTGCAGCTTGGTTCTTGCAAATAGCTGCGGCAATTTCAGGTGTTCCTGCAAGGGTTGTGGTCACCACGATCTCAGGGACTTGTTGACAAGATTACCTTTTTTTTNGGCTAAGGTTGTTGCTGAAACCTTTTCATTCTTTGCTTGGCATTTAGACTTGGCTTCTGTTTCTCTGAGGTCTTGGTATTCAGGCGTCAACTTCTGTCTTTGTATACGCTGTCTTATTTTCTAGGGGTCAAGGTGAGGTAGATACCCAGCAGCTGGATGTGTGCCCTCATGGGCACTTTTGCTAAAGGTGTTGAGGGCTGTACGGGATGAGAAATTCTGCTTTCTGCCTGCACAGCCCAAGATTTTCGTTGCTTTTCCTTCCATGTGTGCTTTCAGCACAACAGCGTAACTGCAGCTTGGTTCTAGCAAACAGCTGGGACAATTTCAGGTGTCCCTGCAAGGGCTTGTGGTCACCACAATCTCAGGGACTTGTTGACAAGATTTCCTTTTTTTTTTTTTTTTTAACTTTTGGAAAGAACCGTTTTTCCTTAGTTCAAAATCACATTCTTGACTCATTCTTCAATGTTTCCTCCTGTTTCTTCCATCTGCTTCTGCTCAGATAGCCGGAGCTGGCAGTGCTGCCTCCCTTTCGCTCCCCCTTGGCTGGTGTGCTTGCCTCCGTGCCGCAGCAAAGCGCCGAGCATCCTCCTGTGCCGCAGAAGATGTGCCTGTCTGCAATGTCAAAAGAAGGTACCTGCCACCTTCGGGGAGTTTTACATTCACACACATGCATGTACCTGTGTGGCTTGAGCCTTCGACCAGTGGCTTTGGTGTTTGGTTCAAGTTTGATGCCCTGGGTGATGAGGTCCTGCCAGCCTGGTTGCAGCTGGAGCCCCACCACGCTCCTCTCCTTGGCAGATGTGGGGGTGAGGGTTCACTCCGTGGGGGTGGCCAGGCTGCTAAAATGGGCTGGGTCCTCTGGGGTTTGCAGGGAGGGGTGGTGACATGAAGGGGTGATGGTCAGGAGGGCAGCGGAGGTGGCTCACGCCCTGTGCACCTCCAGGAATCACTCCCCGCTGACAAGCACCTGGGGAGGAAGCTGAGTTTATGGCAATGATGAAGCTGTACCCTGACAGTGGTTCCCACAGATACCAAGCCCTGTTGTGCTGCTGCTCAGAAATACCCTGAATCAGGCACAGGAAAAACTTGCAATTGGGTTAAAAAAATCAGATTTAGCAAATCCTTCTTTGGTTCTTTTCTTTCCTTCCTTCCTTTGTTTCCAAGCCATTAGCTAGTGCACAGATCATGTTTTTCCACCTTTGCTCTGGCACTATAAAGGGTAACAACAGAAGCTTTTTTTCAAATAAAATGTGTGATTCCCAAGTAAGCACCTAGCCTTGAAGCTGCGGGTTTAAGAAAAACGCTGAATATCTTATCGCTCATGATTAAAACACTGACAATGATCCAAGCAGCTCTGGGTAGATCATCTAACCTTGAAGAAAGGAAGGTTCAGGTTAGGCATTAAGGAAAATTCCAGTTATAAGGATGGGCACATGCTGGGAGGGGGGGACAGCCCAAGCCAGGTCAGGCATCATCTCCCTGGGGCAGGTAACGGAGATCCCAGCTCCCTGACCCGTTATAAGGTCTGGGACCATCTTTTGCTCTGTGTGTGCAAGATGAGGGGTCAGAGCTGGGTTTACAGAGAGAAAATCAGAATGAAGAGCTGGCTGTTCTGTAAAGAAACCTCAAGTCAAGATACCTGGTTGAAAAATTCATCCATGGGGAATCCCAGAGATGAGTTTTGGGGCAAGACAAGCCCATTGCCTCCCTTGCATCCTGGAGGAACCTGTGAGCTGCTCACCAGGGGAGATGCTCCCAGTCGGGGTCCTGCCTCCGCCAGGAGCTGGTTCCCCATTTGCCATCAGAGCCCTGGACCTGATGGTCTCTCTCCAACCGATGAGCAAAGGCAGTGGGAACTCAGGAAACTGAGCTAAAATCTTCCCTAACGAAGCCTGAGGTCTCTGCATTGGCAGCTGTATCGCCCTTTTTACACATCCAGCCTCAGCCCCTGTTGGTTTTTTGCAGTAAAAACCCAAAAAAACCCCAAAAGAGAGGCCATTCCCCAAGGCCTGAGCTTGATTTAATAGTAATCACTGCAAACATCCAAAGTGTGGCTGGGGCTGGCTGTAATTAAAATGCCAAAATAGGGCAGCCATGGGGACGAATTACTGAAGGAAAATGTTATATTTCCCTACAGCTAGTTTAATCAAAAATAGCCACGCATCAGGCGTGAAGGGCCCCCTTCCCTGTGCCAAGGCAGGAAGGGCAGGGCTGGCACGGGCACTGGTGATGACATCCCAGTAGGACCACGTCACCCAGTTTTCTCTGTCATTAAACCCACGTTGCCAGTTCCAGAAACCCCTCCAGTGCATCCACTTGGCCGGCTTCGCTGCAGTTTTTTCCCCTCACTGCCCTTTGTTATCCATACAAATTAACAGCCCCAGGCTCAAACATCTGAGATGCTCCCTTTGGTTGCAAAAGGAGAAACAAAAGCAGCGAGTGGTGCCTCTCTCCACCTGCACCGCTCCCGGGCGTGCTGCGGGCTGCAGGAGGGTGGGTGGCAGAATCCGGCCCTTCCAGCAGATGTGGGCACGACACGGGCTGCCGAGGCTGGTGGCAGTGGCCTTGCTGTGCTTTGCGCTTGCATGTGCATGATTTTTATATCTGATGGATAGAGGCAGGGCTTTAATTTTGGAAGGGAGGTGAGGGGGTCCATGCAGTCCGGTTTTGCTGAGCATCGAGGTGATGTGGAGGGTTGGTTGCTTTTTTTCCTGCCCTCAAGCAGCCAGCAGTGCTGCCAGGTGCTCCTGGGGGGAGCAAAGCATCGCTCCTGACCTACATTCGGTCCCTCCGTGTCCCCATGCAAGCACTTACCTCTTGCTGCCAACTGCCAGTAAGTAACACGGCATCCACGGGCAGCTGGCTAGGAGAAATCATGTCGGGAAAACAAAAGGAAGAAAAGAAAAGGAGCTGCATGGGCTGTCTCAGTGTGGCCCCACTCCTGTGCAGACCCTGGGGGTGTCCCTGTAGCAAGTGCTTTTCATGGTTGGTGCATGGGAAGTACGAACACCAGCAAATGACAGTCACCCCTGCCCCCAGGGACAGCCACTTCCCAGCATCACCAGCATCATCCCTGCATCCCCGGGCAGGGTGCTTTGGTGCAGATGCTGGGGACACCACCGAAGCCTCCTGCCCTGCACTTCTCTTGTGTACCAACATGTGCCTGAACCAGCAGGAAAAGGTACTTAGCAAACACGTAGGAGGATTTAAAAGCCATTTCTCCATCCTGTTAGACATTCACTTACCTTCTGTATCACCTACAAGCTGCACATCTGCCCTCTCTACAGGAGAAAGTGCATTTCCAGCCCCAAAGTCAATGGGGTCTAGTGGAGCCTTTGTTTCCCCTACTTGATGGTAGAGCCCTATCGCTTCTTTCCAAGGCTATTTTTGGTTTCCTTTTTAGAGTAGAAGAGAGCGTCTGGATAAATAATTCTTGACAAATAATCTTGACCTGCAGTTTGACACGTGCGTTCAGCTGAACTGTGGTGCGTGATCTCTCTGGCTCTCCAGAGAAGCCTGCTCTCCTTCTCCTGTTAAAAATAACGCTCTCGTATCTAGCGTTTGCTTCGTGCCTGGCTCTGAACTCCTGGGATCATCTGTCTCTACATTAAACAAGACCGAGTACAGCCCACCTTCTGATCTGCCCGGGTTTGGCAACCAGAGCACGTGCCCCGCAGCCCCGCTCGTGCGCGGTTCCTCGCTCCAGCCCTAACGCACTTTGATGTTTATCGATTGCTAATTCCCATCCACAGCAGTAGCCAAAGAGCTTTGTCCAGTGCTTGGCTTAAAGAAAACTCTGGCGTGAATCCATCAGCGTGTCAGATGGCACGAGGCTTCTCGTGTCTTTCGTACGGCGCTGGAGAATTTAATCATCCTCTGAGTCAATACATGGGTGTCTGTGCGGATAACCGTGCCTGCAGAGAACTGTGCAACCATGGTTACAGTCTTTTAGGTGCTGGGATATTTGGGGCAGGCTGTAATTTTGGCTGTGTGGCTGTACTCTGAAAGATGAAGGGGGATCTGCTGGAAAAGGTTCTACCCCTGTGGGTCTTTGGAAGAGGGAAAGGGCTGGGCTTTTGCGGTGGTTATGGCACAAGGATGTGCATCGGCATGTTTCTGCTTTGGCATAATATCTGGTTTTATTTATTACCCTTAAAAAAGAAAAAAATACCCAAGAGAGGACTTTTAGTGTCAGTCGTGGGCTACGGTGAAGAATTACCCTCCCATGGTGGGGGACGATTCCCCACTCCTTGGCTGGGCATGGTTTAGTGGTGGTTAAATCCATCGGTGGATGACACAAAGATCCACAGGGACCGTTTTGCACGGAGGGTAAAGCAAACGGCTGGTGGAGCTGATGGGAGCTGTGAAATCCATGCCACCAGTTGATTTACCTCTGAAACAGCGATGCTGAGCCGGGTCGATAAAGAAGCCAGACTCCAAAATGGAATTAAATAATTATTCTCACTTTCTTTGACTTCAGGAGGATCCTATTAAAGAAAAGAGCCTGGATTACTGGCAGGCTGACATTTTCCTCTGCGCTTGTCTCCAGATTGGATTTAGCTCTTTTATCTCCTAATCCCCAGAGCTTTTTAATGTAGAAAGTAATGGCATCCAAAGGCAAATTTAATTTTGACAAGTAATCTGACTTCCTCTCCTTTTCTGGAGTCGGGTGTTAATCCTGTTTGGTGTCTGAAACTGCATTGTGTGGATGTATTTAAAATCCTTACTGCTCTTAAATCTTTCAAAGAGGGAGAAAAATAAGGGAAACTGCAAAGCCTGGAAGCAAGGAATAGTTTCTTATCAAACATTTCAAAACATTTTATTGCTGCTTGTTCTATTAACCCCTGCGCTACACTTCAGCTTGGCTCTGTGCTTCTAGAAAGTATTCATCAGTAAATACAGCTGCAATCGGTGTCTGGTTCTGCTCCCGTTAAAATGTGGGGCTGAGCTGCCAGAGGATGCTGGTAGCAGAGGAGCAGCTCATCAGC
>VZTO01008558.1:0-23460 GCA_013400615.1 Syrrhaptes paradoxus
TGTGTGTGTTTTGTTGTGATCTGCGGAGAAGAGGCAGGTTTCAGTGAGAACTGTTAGTTTGGTAGTGCCTGGGTATCCTCAATGAATTTGAGTGAGAGGGAAAATTACTTGGTTGCTGCACGTCTGTGGAAATTTCTGGCATAAACAGAATTTCTTGATGAGCAAATGAGCCTTTATTGCCAAACAAGCCTTAAGCTGTCAGTAAGCAACTCTCATGGAGCTTGTGCAACAGATGGACAAGTATGTAAATACATTGTTATGCTCCTCTGAGTAAACTTAATTATGTCAAAATTAAAGCTTGCTTGCTTGCTTCTTCTTTTACGTGTGTCTTCTACACGTTTGTGCAATTTAAGTTGTATGATTGTCAATCGTACACCTTATGGCTGTATTACATGTCTTGGATCAAACCTGCAAAAATACTGTGTCCAGGAGGGAATTTTTTTTCCGATATAATAGCAGATGCAAATATGAGAATTAACAAGGCGTTGCATGTACATACTATACATGCACAATTTGAACCTTTCACTCCCCTTGACCCCAAATATGCATTGAGTAATCTTGCTCTGTGGGCAGTAATTCATAATTGGTAAATCTTGGGCTGGGACTTGACAGGGCAGGGGAAAAATACCGGAAAACAACACTGGCATCAATCCCTGCCATCACAAGTGCACAAAAACCTACCCACCACCAACAAAATATGACCTGGTGTCACATTCCTAGTAGGTGACTGTCCAGTGTTGTTTTTTCCCCTTCTCCAAAATGGTTGGGAACACTGCAGTTCACAAATGAGTGTTGCTGGAAGGGAAACGCTTGTTCTTAGCATTTGTCCTTAGGTTTGACTTTTTGTACATTCAAGGCTTTAAAGTTCCATTCACTGTGAGTGTGGTGTGTTTTTTTTTTTTTCTTTTTAGTGGACTATATCGTGGAATATGACTATGATGCAGTGCACGATGATGAGTTAACGATCCGAGTTGGGGAAATCATCAGGAATGTGAAAAAACTGGAAGAAGAAGGATGGTTAGAAGGGGAGCTAAATGGCAAAAGGGGCATGTTCCCTGACAATTTTGTGAAGGTGAGTTTTCTGCACTGACTTGGTTTTGCTGTGATTGTACAGCAAGGTAATTATTATTGAAATGGTTTTCTAACCACACATCAGTTGCATTTGTAACAAGATATTTTTTTTAACCTTTAGATGATTACCTTTTTTTAGTATGACTTTGAAGCCCTTTTTTATTTGAGCAAGTTCTGCTGTCTGTTCTTATTCGCTCTGGCATTTCTTTTGGTCTGTCTCCTTGCACTGTATGTTCTGTCTCCTTCCTGCCACTGCAGTGCACTAAAATTTGTCTGTGGCTGTGGTTACCTGCTTCAGTGAGATGAACTGATTAGAAAAAAAACAAAACCAAAAAAACCTTCCAAACCTACCCCTACAGGAGACATCAAGTTTTGACGGAGTTGGGAAAGTTGGGTCACAGCCCAGTCAGCTCAGCTCTAATGAAAAGCTACATCCTCAGGCTGTGCTTGTGTGGGCTTCAGCCTAGATTAAGCTGCTTTGTTTGAAGGAACAATTCTGCCCTGCCCTGGACTCCCCGCTCTGGCACTGCCTTTCTTGTGACTCTGCAAAGGGACAGGGCAGGGAACGTGTCCAGCTAAAAGGTAACTAGGAGGTCAGGTTGGCTTTCGGCTTGTTTCGTTTCCTGACCAGGCTTGCCAACTGTTAGCAGCAAATACCTGAAACAGGAAGGGTGTGAGATAAGTGCTCTGCTGGGCTGCAGCACTGTCGTGCCTTTGGGTTAGTCATCATCTTTCTAAATATGATCTGGGACCTCTGTCTCACTCCATGCTCTGTGACTGACTGGCAGTAATTGTCTTCTGCAATGGGATACTGCTTCTCAAATGTTTTATTTAACCTTTTATATTTATTCTGTGTCTTTGTCCTAATTGTAATGGAAATTTTTGGTTGTACCTTCCACATTTTTCCTCTTTTCTCTGCAAATTTTCTAAATGTAATAATGAGTATGCACCTATTTGTTAGTTCCTTACAATGAAGAAGTCAGCTAGGTGTGTTATTCCATGTTTAACTTCCAAAATTTGGGGTCTGAGCTGCAGGTATTTGCTCATCTAAACTGCACAAGTGTTATGGAGATATTATGCTTTGCTGCTTTCCGCTTTCTGATCTTTTTAGTAAATTCCAAGGATTCCTTAGTGTAACTTCTATGAAGTATGATGAAAGAGAATTTAGATATTTCTATCTCTTTTCAAGTGAAATTAATTCTTTGCAAAACAGAATTATCTAATATATCTTACTGTGATAATTTCATATTGTTAAACCTAAGGGGAAATTTGTCCAGTACTATAAGCACTTCTTTATACTTACTGACATTTAAATTTGACAACTTTTCTGTTCAACTTACTGAAAAAGCAAAACCACTCATTTTTGATCTGTTGCAGAGAGATTTAAGTATCTGCCTTTTAAAGCTGATAGGGATAATCCAGGTGTTCTCAGAGTCTTTTACCAAGGAAAAGTTTGGATGAATGCCTTTCCCTTGTCTAATATTTTTAAGCTGTTTGTAGTTTAGTTCAGAATCCGTTTTGGGTTTCGGGTCCTGTGTAAATAGTAACTTAATTTTATCTTAAGTGGTGTTTTGATGATTACTGTGTTGATAGTGTACTTAATGAGCACTCATGTGCCATAGAGAAAGAGAGCATCAGACACGGTTCTTCTCTGGTTCTTGAGTCATCAAGATGGTCTTTCTACTGAACACCAAAGAGGTGTCGGATGGGACTTGTTTCTGTGTTTAAAAACTGAACTTGCTGGGTGTTTTCTTGCCCTTCTGCAGCTGTGGCTTTTATAAACTTTGTTTTAAATTATTTCCATCCTGAAAAATCTTTATGCATCTGAGCTCCAGGTATTTTTAGCTATATACAGCTGTTCAGTGTATGCGTGCCATGGTTGGATATCCTAAATTACAGAGGACAGTCAGTTTTCTAGAAGGCAAAGGGATTTAGAAAAACAGAAGGGAAGCTTTGTAGAAGAAAATTTTCTCTTTGGTTTCATGACAACAGGGGATAACTTGCCTTCTTGGTGCTGGAGTTTAGTGCAATTATTAGGCTGATTTTGTGAACTTTTTATTTTAAGACAGTATGCATAGGCTGGAAGGCTGTCATGTAGTGATAAGATGATGGGAAATCATTAATTGTTAGGGAAGTGAAAGCCATGGTTTTCTTCATAGCCAGCTTGATTATAGTTTCTTCTAAAAAGTTAATTTACAGACAGTGATAGTTGGAGAGACTATTTCTGGGAAAGCTGTTGCAGAAAACTGTGTTTTTTCCTGCTACTCCCTCACTCTTCATGCCCCAGCTGTTTTCATTTGCTGCTGCAGTAGGTTGTTGACGGTGCAGGATCTATAAATGCTACTGTGGCCAGATTGCGGCTAATACTGACCCTCGACAACTAAACTCAGATGCTCTGGTTTGGCCTGGTGCAATGTTAACACCCGCAAGGTGTGGGTGAACTGCAGCAGGGAGGTGGAGACAAACTGAAGCAGGGTTGTACTTTGACCTTGTCAACAAAGAAGGTTCCCTTGAGAAATGGATTTACTCACTTGCTGCCTCATCAAGTAGCTTGCCACCAGCAGGCGGTGGTGGCCTCTGTGTCCTCTGAGCTTCCTATGGGAACGGCTGTGTTCCTGCTCTGAGCAGGAACCTTTCTGGAAGAGGGTGTAGGGTTGAGAGTAGAGAAGTGCAGCAGGTTGATTGGGAGAGGTAATAACAAGGATGCTGAAGGGGGACCAGCTTTTCATGACTGGGGGGACTGGGGCGGACCCCGGGTGCATGGGGTGGATCTCCTGGGTCAGGTTAGTGGAAATGTGACCAGAGGGAGCAAATCAGTGTGCACAGGACCAAGGGTTGCACGTTTTACACATTTGGATGTGAAATTCTGTGACTGGACTTGAATATTTATTCCTTCCTGAACGGCTCTTATTCTCCTATTAGGAGTGTAATTTCGTACTTTAGGTGGGGATCTGGTCTGAACTCATCATATGGATAAATGTGGGGGTGAGATTTTTTTCTTCTGTTTTTTTTTTGTGCTGGTTTGCTAAGAATTGAACTGAGGACAGAACTGAACCTCTCCATGCAGAATTTGGATGGTAAATTATAATCTGTGCTGATCTGAAAAAGTTTAGTATTTGAAGCTGAAAGTGCGTGTGTTATCCATGAGATTTGTCTGGTCTCTTAATGTATAAAATATTTAAAACCATAATAACTCTATGACAGGTTAAACTGGGTGAAGATGGATATGTTTTGGGCTTTTTGTTCTGTTTTTTTTTCACGTGTCAGATGTTTTTAGAGTAGACGGGTTCTTTAAAAGAAGCCCTTGATTTTCATCAGAGAACTGTAGGAGAATTGGAGGGAGGTGCTAATTCCAGCTAGTTTGTTTTTTGCTCATTTTATTACTTTGTCTCCTTTCCATCCTGTCTGAGAGCAGGAAAGAGCTTGTTGCCTTGGCGGCAGCTGCAAGCTCTCCGTGGCTGCCAGGCAGCACGCGGCTGCTTCTTTCCTGCTTGAAAGACAACCAGGACGTCAACAGGAGGATTATGGCTGCACGCAGCCTGGATGTGTTGGGTGCCCCAGATTTGGGCTGTATTGTCACTGCTAAAGTGGATCAGTCCCCTTCTGTTCCCTCTTTCTGAGCTTCTCTAATACATAGGATTTACTGACATTTTACCCCACTTATGCTTTGACTTTTGCATGCTGTGACAAATGCATCTTTCCTGTTCTGAAATATGACCAAATGCTGTCAACTTCGAGTTGTTAAAGTTGTACAGGAAATAGCTTTTTGATTATGTCTTTTCTCAGATCCTCTAAATGTTGCAACAATAGTTTTATGTAGTGGTGATGGGTTTGTTTTGTGTAGTAGTAGCAGCGATTGGTTCTTTGCTGTCAGAAGTGCAGCAAAGGGAAGCTGACACTGTGTTTTCAAATAGATTAATTTAGACGAGGAGGTGAGGTATGCAGGATATGACTTTGAAATACTTGTATGCAGAAGGGAATGTATGGAAGCTTCCTGTGGATACTGATGTGATGCTGATGCTTAGTACCTTATAACATCTGTTCATAACTTTTTGGTTGGTTGTTTTTTTTTTGGGGGGGGGGGGGGGGGTTTGTTTGGTTTTTTTTTTCTTCTACCCAAACTTTTTGTCTATTGACGGTGAGATCCTGAAGAAGGATTGGAGCTTGGCGGTGCCTGATTCCTCCTGCCAGCTGGGACGAGGCATTTTCTGCAGGCTCATCACTTGATGGGTTAACCAGCAGCGTGAGATGATCTGTGCCAAAAGGTGCAGTTCTTGGTGCTGACTTTGCCTGGCTTGTTTTGTATTGAAAGAGAGAACGGGTAGACTTGCTTAAGGAGAACCTCGTAAAGCCTCCAAGATGTCCTCAGATACTAGTGTGATAGTGTCACTGCGTTGGATGGAGAGCAGGAGGTATTGTAAAGGTTGGGAGGAAAGTCAGGGGGTGGGATATCCAAAGGAGTCCTGAAACCAGAACTCGGGGTGGTGGAAAAGCTTGTGGTGACTGTATAATTGAAAATAAGTAGGTAAAAAAAAAAAGTACAAGCAATTGCACTGCCCTGTTGTGAAGCTGATTTCCTTGGATTCACTTTTCAGTAATAGGCCTTTTTAAAGATTTTTCTGTCTATATTGCAGTGTTGGATTTTGGAGTGTATAGATTTCCAATTTTATTAACAAAACCTAATTGGAAATTCCAGTTTGAATTGTGTGCATGTAGGCTTTCAGTGGGGTTGAAATATTTGAATGAGAGTTCTTGTTCCTGACATTGTTATTGCCATTTTTTTCCCTCTTCCTGTATGGGCTCTTTCAAATAAACAACTTCATAAATTCCTGAAAGGATTTAGCAGTGGAAACCTAGCAGACTTTTATTGTGTTCTTTAAGAGTTGCTTTTCCTTTCTAAAATTCACCCCAGTGTGAAATGTGCACACAGACATTCACCTCCAGCATGGGTTAGAGTGGTACAGCAATGCTGTTGGACTGAATGTGTGAGGTTTTTGGAGATGTGAAGGTTGTGTGGGATGTGGAAGGCTTTTCAGGTTTGGGTCAGGTTTTTTTGTTTGTTTGTATTTTGTTGTTTGTTTGGTTTGAGTAGCTCTTCTTACTCTCCAGCCAACTATTGTGTTGATAAGCTGGAAGTGATAATTTGGTGTTCATCCTTCTGCTCATTTTTGAAGGTTTTTTTGTCTATACACAGCTGAGAAGGTTTTTAAGAACTTAAGTTCCTTGTTTTATTTCATTTATTTGCTATCTTGGCTTTATAACCAGCTATATTGTGAGTAATACGGCTTTTCTCTGTAGTAAAACCAGTTCGATCATAAGCTCAAGGGAGTAACTTGACAGAGGGAGGTGCAGCGGATAGATTAATTAGTAGCTTTCATCAGTTAAGGTAGAAAAGTTTCCTGGTAGGCATCAGAGCATTCTGGTGAGCAAGCTGGACGCTTCCACAACCGTGTTTGGGATATGCACCCCTTCAGCTGCCCAGTCAGTGGAGGACACTTCTGTGATAGAGCTGTTTCAGAGAAAATTTTTTGCCTGGGCAGGTGTGTGCAGCTGCTCCCACTTAGCTTAGTGTCAAGCCTGGATCCTTTTCAGGTTAACATGTGAACTTTGCTCGCTGTGACATTTTTTTCTTCCTCCCCCTAAATAAAAAAAACCTCCAACACTGGGCGTGTTCAAGCAAATATGTCCTTGGAAGCGGTAAGCTTGCTTTATTTTCCATATGTTCTTAACATCAAATACTGTAAACAGACTTTGTGTTTCGGAGTAATGAATGTGAAAAGCAACACAAAGTTAGAAGTTGTGATTGCAATATAATTTTTAGATTTTTATTTAATATATGCTGTAAGCTCTTGGCCTTAGAGTTGTTTGTATAATGAAATTACTTGGTTTCGGTTTAGCTTATCTACCCTTTTGTAGCATATAGAGACATTGAGGAACTGCAGACAGCTATGGTCCCTGCATGAAGAATTTATTTTTAAAAGGGAGATTCGTTTTTAGGGGTTGCTTTCTTGTTCAACTTCCTGGTCTATGTGTTTGACTACGTAAACAAGGTGAAAACTGAGCCCTTTTCCTTCCTTTAAAAGCCCCCTAGACCAAAACTTTAGAGTATTAGCAGAGAGGACCTGCTTTCGTAAGGCTGTGTCTTTGCTGCCTCCTTCCAGTGTTCTCTCTCAACCGTACTGTGAATTTGTGAGAGAAGTTTTGGCTGAAAATGCCTTCAAGTATAGTGTCTTCTGTAATTCTCTTTCGAAAATAGAAAATTGACCTCACCCAAAACTTTAAACAGGAATTGTGGAGTCGGGAGGGACCACGGGCGAGACAGTGTCATTCTCTTCTGGGTGGTTCTTAATTCTAATCTGGGCACAATTAAATAGTGTAGTAACATTAATTAAAAAAACAGATTAATAACTGTAAGCTTTTAAATAATGCATGTTGGATAAGATGCGTGCATCTAGTTTGAAGTAATTAGGATGTCTTTACAGAATGGAAAAAAACTCATATCTATTTGCAGAAGCTTGGGGTTTGCTCCCCTGCAAGGTGTTTTCTCTGAATTCTTTGCATCCAAGTAAGGTTTAGAGAAAAACCAGATATGCAGTTATTTATCAGTCCTATTGGTCAAAATATATTTTGGTTTATACAGCTTTTTCCTTTGCTTTATTGTTGTTTTGAGGAAACTGTGACGGCAGTGGGTTGTGTGGGAAGGTGAGACTGAGGATCTCAGAAGTGGCATTGGCTTCCCAGGGAGAGACAGGCAGCCCTGCTGGTAAGAAGGTGATGCTTCAAAGGTGTCAGTTCTTGTTTTTCGGAAACAAAGATAACATGCAAGATTGAAAACCATATTAAGTAATTTTAGTTTCAGTTCTGAGTATATGAGAGAAACAATGTCTAAGCTGTCTGTCTCCTGGCAAGGAGTAAAGCTGAGCGTTAAAGCTGGTACGTAAAGACCTGTTGCCAGTCGAAGATGCTATTCATTGTTCTTGCGGATTTTTCTTCTGGCTTTCCGAGAAAATAGTGCCACTGGAGAGTGTGTTATCAGGGGGTGCCATGTGGGTTTGCCTGAGCTGCTTCTGCTAACCCCATCATCAGCATGTGTCTGGGATTTGCGAGAACAGTAGCAATGATTCCTTTGCTTGTGGAGTGAGGGATGGTGCTCTACTAGTTGGCTATCCTGGCCTGAATAAACAAGGAAATAAGTTTCTTCCAGCTGGAATGTCAAGATAAATGGCTTGGGTGAGCCTTGCTTATGATGGGAGAACCATTGCTTCTAAAAATAATACTAAAACCCCCCAACAAACCAGCTGAAGACGTTGGCAGATACAGCCAGTGTCACTGATATATAGGTGTATAGTCATATAGAAGAGCTTTTTCACTAGGGTTCAGAGCTCATCGTGGGTTATTCTTATTCCTGTGACTTTTGCAGTCGAATTACTGGATTGACTGCTTGGATTTATACCAGTTGGGCCCCGATTCTGTGAGTTCCCTCTGTAAACTGACTGTACCTGGCATGAAGAGGGGAAAAGCAAAGTCTTGAGGTTGGTTTGAGTTTGCAGATGGTCTGAGAATTCTCACTGTAGGGCTGCTGTTACTGACACAGCTATGCCAGCACAGCAGCTTGTGGCCACCTGGGTGCCAGGTTGTCTTTTTGTATTGTCACTGTGTCTACACTGGAATGTTGTTGCCTTGTCGGTGTTGGTTGTGGATGTGTGAATCATTTCATATTCCAAGGCAGTATGTTGATGAGAAAGAAAGGGCATGAGAAAGTTTTCTGTGGCTGTATCAATTATTTGTCATGATGGACTAATAGACTTGAAAAGTCATACGTGCTTTCCTTGAAAGTTAACTATTTTAGTACAGAGAATTCGGTGAAATGATGTGGCCCTTCACTCCTTCTAGATGAGCACTGGTGTTTTAAAAAAATTTTTTTTAAAAAACCCCAACTGTCAAGGTTTCAGTTTGCATTGAAAAGTCTTTGTTCACTGTAAGAGTAAAAACTTGTAGCATTGTGAAGTCTTCTGTGGCTGAATGTGAACACAGAATGAAGAAAACACTGGTGCTTCTTCTACTATTTAGTATTTTAAGAGATATTTACATATTCTGGATTTTAAAATACTGTGTTGTCAAGGGCATGGGAGAAATGGGGAAGGAGCTAAATTTTGCCTCAGTGGCAGAACTGTTATGAAGGGAACATGAGGTACTGTTGTGAAAGCCGGCAGAATAAAATGTGATTAATGACTTGTGTGAATCCTGTTTAACATGCTAATTCTTCTCACTGACTTGAGTTATCCAAGTTTCTTGATTGTACGTGTGCCTCTTGCTTTTCTAAATGGTGTTATCAGCTTGTGTTATTCTGTTGTAACCGCACGCACCTGGATCCTCATAGTGCTGCTCCGTTTGGGTGCAATGGGTTGTTGCACAAGCTAGTCTGGAATGGGCAACAGGTATATACAAGCAGTTAGGTCTTTAACCACATGAAACAGTCTGCTCTTTTGCCCTTCCTTATTTAGTTTTTACACTTGATTTGTATGTAATTTTATAACTTCCTCTCTGAGCGCTGGAGAGAGGCAACTGTTGTTGGGCTGGAAGCTTGCAAACGGGCTGTGTTGCATCAGATGGCGTTTGCAATCATTGCTAGGAAAACTCCACAAAGCATCGACAGCATCTTCGTCAGCAATAATTAACTGGACATGTGCACAAAACTTATTTTTGAGTTGATGCCTTTGTTGTATACAGAAGTCTAAAATACACACAGAAATATGTAGTCTGGAATTAGCATATGCAATAATACTAAAACAGTCAGGTATCCAGGTAACGTACTATGTAATGTTTGTTACATCCTGGGAGGCTTCAGGCGTGCATTCCAGGGTTGTATTTTTAGTACTCTACCATATGTCTAATAAATCAACATATGTGGACACCCAACACAGTTAATATTAAATCTGTTCTTTTGCTTTTTTATGAGGTTGAATGAAGTAAGCTACTTGTGAACTTGAAACTTAAACTTGTGTGAGGCTAGCTTATCTGGCCTGTCATCTTGTGCTGTTTGTATCACTTGTGAATTTTTTTTTCCTGGGTCATCATTTTGGAGGGGTGAAGTTAGCTCTTCTCTACTGTAGTGTTTTCAGTATGAAATTTATTTTTGAATATATGCTTTTCTTCCTTGAACACTTAGTTCTGTCTGTTACAGTGAACCAATCTCAAAGTTAAATGTGGTAAATGCTTGCAAAGTTAACAAGCTTCTTGAGTACTTTCCACTTCCTAAAAATACTGTTTTGGTGTGTGTATGTATGTGGGTTCATTAGCTTGGGACTTGGTGTAATAGGCTTTCAAGCTGTTAGAAACTGATGATGATGATCATGGACAAGTGCCCTGTCACCTCTCTCTGTTTATAAAACAGCAGCAGAAAGCAAGATGTGTTTTTAGCTAAAAAAGTTAGTTAATATGTGAATCTTGGATAAAATGTGATCTTCAACCCTCTTTCAATCTTCATTGAGATTTTGAGGTTTATATTTTCAGCCTTGATTCAGCAAATCTCTTAAGCATTTAATATTGTCTTGGGCAAGAGTCGTGATGAGATGTAGATGTGGCAGTATTTTCAGTTGCTTGAGCCTTTGTGCAGAGGTGGCCATGAGTGAAGTGCTGGAGGCTTTACAGTGAATGGAAAGAGATGGGTGCCCTGGAGAAGGGATACAGGGAAGAAGAGAGCTGAGGACGACAGTGGGTGCAGGAAGCCAGGATGATGGCGGGAAGGAACAAGGGATGTTCTGACTTAAACATCAAAGCAGACCTGCGGTAGTTAATGGCTCACACTTTTCTCTGTACCAGCAATAGAGACACTTAATTGGGAGAAGGGGAAGAAATGTGTCTTCCTGTTTTCCACTGTGTGGGAAGCTTGATAAAACAACACGTGCTGTGGCAGCTGGATCTATATTTTGCCCTCTGCCATGTGTGATTCTTGGTTTCATTGATCTAAAGCACTGTTTTGTGGCTGGTGGTTGACAGGACATTAACTGTTAGTCTATAAAACAATTACAAGAAGTATAATTAAATTTTCATATGTATAAGCAAGTAAAATAGGGCAGAAATGCAATTAGCATTTTAAGATGTTTTTATCTGGTTGTGAATGTGGCAGCACCATAAAATAATATTTAGATATACTTTTTAGAAGTACTGTAAGACTTTTTTTCTTAATTAAATAGTTGGGAAACATTGATGTAAACATCTGTTTCCTTTAGTTACTCCTGTTAATTTAGGATTTTTTGCTCCACTGTTCGTAGGCCTGATGATCTGACTGCTGTGTTTTTCTGCATCTGGGCTTTGGTCCTTGTTGAAAGCAGATGAAAGAATCGTTTTAACATCTGCAAAATCTTCTTAGGATGCTAAGACATTATATATTTTTAGGTCCTGTATTTTGTAAATATTAACAACACTTCAGATAAGAATCTCTGTTGACACTTGTTTGGCACAAGCTTTATGAGTATCCAGATCTCCACAACAAATTATTTTTGTACATCTAAAAATATATATATATGTAATATGTACATGCATAATAGTAATATATACGTATATAATCTGTATCAAGATCTGAAATTCCAAGCCTGCTTCTATATTCCATCTGTAGAGATGAGTTTCCTCATTTATGAAAGGCCAGTTGTTTGCCTGTTCTTTACCTTCAAAAATTACATTTATTCAATGGCTCAAGTTTTAGTCTGTAAGTCTGAAGTGGCTCAGTAATTTTTTTACTCTTCCCAGAGATCCTCCGTGTTCCCCATGTTATGTATTGTGAGGGGAAAAAAAGTGATAACTTGTCTGAAGGACGATGCCTTTCTTCCTAACAGGGGCGCAGCATGATTTTATGATCTATATTTAGCATAGGTTATAACACATGTAAAAATATCGGTTACTTGTTAAACTTTATGCTGAGTGATGTGATGTGAGTGTGATTTAATAGAAGGGAGCACTGGGGTTCTGTCTGCAAACTGGGCAGCTGTGAGCCTGGCTTCAGTCACATCTGTAGCTAATTATATTTTATTCTTGGGGGGAAGAAAGTTAGAAATTGTAATTTGAATGTGCAGCAGGCACAAATATTAATAATTCAACTTTCTGAAAATATTTATCCAACCATTATAAAACTCTACTATGCCCAGAGTCCACAGATGTCTTCTGGCATCACTTAATGGTGGAGAAATTTCATAGAATTGTAGAATGATAAAAATGGTTTGGGTTGGAAGGGACCTTAGAGATCATTGAGTTCCAACCCCCTGCCATGGGCAGGGACACCTCCCACTAGCCCAGGTTGCTCAAAGCCTCATCCAGCCTGGCCTTGAACCCCTCCAGGGATGGGGCATCCACAGCTTCTCTGGGCAACCTGGGTGACTGCCTCGCCACCCTCACAGGAAAAAAATTTCTTCCAAATATCTAATCTAAATCCATCCTCTCTGTTTAAAACTGTTACCCCTCATCCTGTCACTCCACCCCGGATCAAGAGTCCCTCTCCTGTAGCCCCCTTTCAGCACTAGAAGCTGCTCCAAGGTCTCCCTGGAGCCTTCTCTTCTCCAGGCTGAACAACCCCAACTCTGTGTAAAACTCCTGTAAGGAACATTTAGGGGAATTCCCAAAGCCCTGCTCAGCTGGTAAGGGCCTTGGAGTAAGTGGAGTGCTGCGTTGAACTACAGCAACAGTTGCTCCCATAGCAGTATGTGTCTGTAGCTGCTGTGAAAACTGCTGGGGGCTGATGTCAGCTGGAAACTTTTTTCTAACCTTAGTCTTGAATAGAAATGCCTTTGACTGGGGTGTGCAGAAGTCAGAATATGAAGCAATTTCAGTTTTGGAAGAGGCAGAGATGAGGAATGATGTTGCCTTACTGTTGGTTCAGCCTGATTGTGGGGCAGCACTTAACATAATCCCAGTGATTTACTGTTAAACCCTCACTACTTCAGTCATAAATTAGGCCAAAAAAAATCAACCCCTGACACACGTTAAATTGCCCGGGAGGTAATTTGTTTTGCAAAACAAAGGTTATCAGGTTTGTCCATTCTTCAGATGGTAACTGCTTTCATCTTTGAAGTGATTTGTTTCTATTTTCAAGAATAATGTTTAATTCTCTGGGAGTCAGGGGCAGCTTGTGAGCTCTCCCAGCGAGCTCTTCTGTTGGGAGGTGGAAACTGCTCTCACCTCCCTAATGCTCCAGGGAGAGAGCCGAGGAGCTTCTCAGCTATTGTGGTTCATAAATTGTCTTGATCTGTCCCTTTGGCTCATGGCAAGTGTGGCAAAGGAATGGAGCAGATAGTAATAGCTGCAAATTATCCACCCATCTTTCTTTGCTATTATTAAATATTTTGCCTTGGTGCGTGCCTGCATTGAGGATGAGAAAACGTTTTCTCTTCAAGGAGGAGACACTGGAGAATGAAAGGATGTGGGATATCTTAAATTTAAGAGACTGGAGCTATTAAACAGTGCCTGCCTGCCTGTTGCTGTAGCTGAGACTGTAAATGTGAGAGTTAATGGGTGCTTAAATAATGAGCTGTATGAAGACTTTTGTGTTCCAGGAACGATCATGTTTCGTTGCACTTGAACAGATTATGGCTAACAGCATCTTGTCTGTATGCAGCTGTACAGATTTTTTATATATATTCATATACAGTCACACACATATGTAAGTTATTTTTCAGTGAGAGGGATTTGCAGGCTATCAGGGGAAAAGATAAACTTAAGGTAAATCTAGAGGCAATACTTTGTACAACCTTCCAGTTCCTCCATCTCCCCCAAAATAAGTGACAAGTTGAATTCTGACTTATTTTCTGCCCAGTAAAATATGAATCATAAACTTTATTTGCCAGCCCATGGGTTCTTTAATTGCTGTTCTGATGGGGAAGAAAAGAGAAAAGGGGAAGAAGAGATGAGATAATCGTATGTGAAGGCTCAGACATTTACCTTTGTGTATTCTGCCTCTCAGCCTCTTTAGAGATTGAGACCTTTTTCTGCTGCTTGAGATCTTGCTTTAAAATGTACTTGGCCAATAACGGAAAAGCATATTGCTTTTGTATAAGCTGGTGTTTCATAGTTTACAGTGGAAATGATATAAAACGTCTAAAGATGATTGTTCTTGGTATAATGACATATACAGAAGGAGATGGGCAGCTGGAGTTGTAATATTTATGCTTTAAATAATAGATTTGAGAATCTGTGTAAGGACTTAGATTTCCTGGCTAATGAACTTCTCTGTGCCCTGTAATTCAGGAATAGACTTCATCTTTATAACCGTCTCTTCCTCATGTCCTTCCAGACGATCTGACCTGCTTTCTCTGTTTCCAGGGCTTCGGTGATTTTAGCACTCTTCATTTCTGGCGAGGGAAGTGGGGAGGATCCTGCTGTCCCCGCTGGAGCGATGCGTGGGCAAGCGGCTGGTGGTGGGAAGGCTGCTTGCTTGCTTAAAAAGTAGGTCAGGACTGCCTGCTCATTTGTTTATTTTAATAAGCATCATGAGGATATAGATGAATTCACATGTGTTAGATTTTTTGTCTGTGTATAAAGAAGAGTAATTCTTGTTTCACATGTTGCTGTACCTCAATGATTTTGAGATTATTTTTTTTATATACAACTGTGACAGGTGCAATTAAAATGATAGGCCCTTAAGATCACCCCATTTTTTTGCTATTGAGTTAAATTTATATGCATTTTGGCATATCAGGCTGTTGTGATTTCAGCAGATTTTGTAAGTGTTGTGAAATACGCGTTTAGTTGAGATTATGAAAACTTCAAACCTTTATGACGAGTGCTGTAGTTTGGAACAGAAAGAGTGGGTGGCTACTTCCCAGTTGAGTGTGTTTTATGCCAAGAGACAGTCTGTATTGACCTTCTACTGCCAACTCATAAATGCATAAAATCTGTGTTGCTAATGGAAACACTGACAAGCCTTGAACTGCAGCAGACTGGTATAAAAAAAAACCTTAAAATTTCCAGCTGCAGTTAAGGTCAGATTTTCATTTCGTCTTCTCCGGCTGGCAGCTGGCAGTGGCCTCATTTCAAAACAAGCTGGAGGTTTTTGGTTGGTATTGTCATGGCACAGAATCTGTCTCTTAGTTTAGATACAGGAGGCTGACAAAACAACAAAAACAAAGAAAGAAAAATGCCTTACTTGTTGTGAAGCCAGTGAAAAGGTTGGTTATAGGGTACTCGAGAGATGAGACCTGTGGGCCGTGTTGTTTTCCAACCACTGAAATTCAGGCCAGCTGTTCAGGCAGAGATGTAAGAATTGCAGACTCTTATTAACATTTAACATTAATGGCAGATTTTTATTAATGTTATTAATGGAGCATACATTCATGTTTGCATTGATTAGTGTCAGTTTTCAGAGATCCAAACTGCTCTGTGTGTTCTTTAGAAATTACTTCCTTTGTAAAATCTTAACATGTCGAACAGGTCAGAGAGCCGTAACGATGATGCTCAGGATGAAATTGCTGGCAGTGGTGATGGGTACGTATGTCAGAGGATCGTGATGTGTGTGCTTTTGAACATGAATCTTAGAGCAGTTTCCTACTGTTAGAGGACTGATGTGAAATACAGGTTTGTGGTGCAGTGGACCGCATGCAGGTGTGGAGGCCAGGGATTCCTTCATTTGCTTTAACTTGATTTGGGTTTAATGTGGTTTTTAATGCCCTGAGGGAGGATAATTAATGCTGCAGTTCCTCTTTAACAAGAAGAAAAAAAAATAGTCCTTACTTTCTATGGATGTTCTAAAGGTCAGTGGGTTAAATATGGAGAAGGCAGTTGCTGGCTTATCCTTGCACTGCTTACTAACTCCTTCGTCTGCAGTTCTTTGTCACAACTAGATTTATCATTGGTTGCTGTAGTGGTAGAATCTTGGGGTTGTTTTTCTTCCCCTTGTTGCAAAGCAGCTTCACTTGATGCTACAGTCACAGTGTGCTTTCTGATACATGAAGTGAAATGTCATTGTCCACGCTCTGATTCAAGTGTCGCTGGCATCAGTTCTTTACCCATGTCTATTGCAGATTTTCTCTTATTATTTGGAGCTCTCTGCTCCTGTTTTTTTTCACGTAGGCATCTTGACTTTTTCCTTGCATCCTCTTTCCTTTTATATACCTTAGATTAGGAAGGTTTCTTTTAACTGCCTATTGAAATATTCAACTTTCGTTTCTTATCTGTATCAGAAAGGTCTGGTGGTACTGGTCTCTCCCAGTGTCTGATTGTTCTTTCTGGTTTCTGCTAATAAAAGTCTTAAAACTTCAGCCTTTGAATCAGTTTGTAAGATTTTCTTTGTATCTGTTGCTCGCAGAATTATCTTGGATCTTTTCTTTTAATCTAATTCCCCTGTATTCTCTATTTGCCATTGCTAGTCTTGTGTTAGACTTTAAGTATTTCCTACTTGTCATCACTTCAATTACTGACTGAAGTCAGGCAAGAAAGTCACTCAAGCATTCCTCCTTTCATTTCTGGGTCTCTGTTTTTTTGTTGTGCTTTTGTTTTCAAATAATTTCTTATTGTTTGTAACCCATCAATTACTTTGCTGCCTTTGATACTACTGCTGGACTTAAAAATATATTGTCTGTACTACAAATTACTGATAAAGGTGATGCTTACCTTACAGCGTGTTCTAGCATTTGGAAGTGGTTTGTGGTTTGGTTTTTGTGTGTGTTTGTTTTTTTTTCTTAATTTATTAGAAAAAGTAGATCATGTTTTTGACCAGGTGCCTGTGTATGTCTTCCCCATTTCTCTTTTGCATCTCTGCTTTTCACAAAATTATTGCAGCCAGTTCTGAAGTCTTGTGCGAAATGCAAACATGGGGAAGGAGCCTGGAGCTGACTCCCAACTGGAGAGTGTTATGACTGAGAAACCAGTTAACTGGGCAAGCAGCAGTTCCTGAATCAGATGGAAGCTTTTGTAGACTATATAAATTGCATAGCAAAAGATCACAAGGTTTAAAATCCAGGTTCAGATCCATTCTAGGCGAGTTTTCAAGCACCAGTATGCTTTTCAGTTGAGCAAAATGGCCATGTCAGTAGGGCAGCTGGGAAGGTGTTTTGGAGGTGGCAAACTTCTCAGCTGTAGCCAAATTTAACTCCATACGGTTCACCAGACTTGCAAGTAAGTTACCAAAATCAATTATAAGATTGAGAAAAACAGTCTTTGATATGTGAAATGTCTGCTCAAATGGGAGGTAGACATGATTCTGTGCTCTTCTGGAGTTTTGGGGTGTTTATTTTTTTTACTTGGTAGATGGGATCTCAGCAGAGCTAAGATCTCCAGGACAGAAGTCCCTGTGGGTAAAGGAGAGTAACATCAGGAACTATTCGCCTGTTTTCTGAAAAGCCCCTTCATGTAATGTAGATTAATGCGAGCAAAAATTGTGCTGTCTGTAGTCTTGCTTATTCTACTTGCTCTGCTCTTTTGGAAAATAGGAGGGAGCTTTGGACTGCTTGACTTGAGGTTCATAGTATGTTTGAAAGTATCAGTTGCTCTCTAGACCTGCTAGAGTTTTCCAGCGGGACAGCTGCAGTACGTAGCCTGGGTTTTCATGTTCCAGAAAGCAGCAGATAGGTCCTGGTGAATACATTCCTTGTTTTTGGCATTTCGTCAATGCATGGGTTCTGTTGTCTTAAAGCTCGTGTTTAAGAGTTCACATGACATTGAGTGTGTGTATGCATATAGCCAATATTGTTTTCAAATATAAAATATTTTCTTGCAGCTGTAGCTGAAATAACTGGTGGAATTGTTAACTAGTGGCTACTGGTGGTGGATGCAAGAATTGTTCTGAAGTGGATCTCAAAAACCTGCGGAGTACTTATAGGTGTTTGCTTTCTTCAAGACATTGTGATACTGCAGTGGTGGGAAAGCTGATGGGCTTTGAGGATCTTGCTAAGCACACAGGTGCAGGAGATAAAATGGATGTAGCATGCTTGGGTTTTCAGAAAGTCTTTATGATAAAGTTTTCTGTCAAGTTATTAAAGGAATTAAGTTTCTCTGAGACTGAATGAAAAATTCTTTTAAGAATTAGAAGTTGCTTAAAGAATAAGAAGGAAAGGACTTACCAGTGAGTTGCCAGGATAGAGGAGAATTGGCGATGGGATCCCTTAGGAGCTGTTGTGGCACTGGCCTTGTTCATTATCTCTGGTCATCAGGAGAGGGGATTTAGCAGTGGCCACTCTCATTTTGTGGGTGCTGTTAAACTCTTATATAGTCCAATGCCATGCTGATGGCAAGGAGCTGAGCAGGCAAAAAGGGTGGCAGATGAGTTTGAAGGTAGGTAAATGCCAAGTAATGTGCATAAGAACAGGTAACCCATACCATGCCTACAAAACTACCAGTTGAGAGTTGATGATCAGCTCATGAGTATCTGATAATGCTGCTTTCAGTTCTCCAAAATCCTCACCTCCAGGTGTGGTGACAGCCCGGAACACTTGCAGGATGCTAGGTGTCATCAGACCTGTTGAGACCAGGATGGGGACAGGCGGCTAGATGTTGGAGGGGATGGAGCAGCTGCCTGGTGAGATGGGGGGGTGACAGGGCTGGGATTCTTGAGTTGAGAGGATAAAGCCAAGGGCGGGGGGTATGATCAAGGTTTATACAGCTGTGAAGGTAGTGATAAACTAAATGCAGTGGTGGGGAGCACACACTGGGACCAGTAAGGTGTCAGTTTAAAGCAGATGAGAGAGAGGAGCTGCTTTATGTAGCAGAGAATGAATATCTGTCTGTCCCCAAGGAAGCTGTGGAGGCAGACAGGGCCATGGGTGCAGAAAGGGATTAAACAGCTTCATCCGCAGACATGAATCGGAGAGAGGAGGGGTAGTATGCCCCTAATGAAACCTGTATGGGTGCTCTGGGAATGTGGGAGGATCTGGGTTGCAAGCTAACTCTCTAAAGAGCGTCTGAGTTCTGCACTAGATGGGCCATTGATCTGACTTAATGGGTTCCTTCTTGTGCAAAGTGATGATTTCCTTTTTCAGAATGTCTGTTCTCTGGTGGAATCTCATTTAATGAGCTGATGCAGTGGAGTAACTGCTGTGTACATGGCCTTTTCTATCAAGAACTGATGCTTTCTTGTTTATGGGCTTCTTAGTCTTGATTTGCACATTCAATTCTAATGCTAACACCTTAATTTAGAAAGATAGGAAGGTGGGAGACATATATCAGAAAAATTATGTGTCTGTTACTTTCCTCCTACCCTTTTCCACTCCCTTTGTCCCTCTCTGTTTCTTGTATCTGACTTTCTTTTCCACTTGGGTCTTTTAGCAATACAACCAAAGCTTTTTGAGGCAGAGATGATCACCTAATACAGTTCTATATACTAAAATATTTTTAGTGCCCTACTCTATGAGTCTGTCGTTGAAATAATATTTTTATTTTTTAAAATGTTTTCAGATATGAGCTGTGATGTAAGAGTTGTAATATGGGATTTCTGGGCTCATAGCTACTTTTCTTAGGGTTGGAGTAGGTGGCTAAAATACTGCCCCTGTTTCTGAATTTTCTCAGCACATCAACTTACCTGTCTACTGATGTGATTATTTGGAGGGGTCGAGTTTATTAAGGCCTTTAGCATGTTTAGTTGCAGGATGCCATGATTTTTTTTGAGTGTAATACATTACACACCAAATGGTAAGTACCTGAATTCTGCTATTCTATGGAGAGCCTGTCTAAAAGCACTGTTCTCTTGGGTAATTTAAATGGCCTCTCAGTATTTTACTCTTGTTTCAGGAAGTTAAGAAGGATGTAGAGCCCAAGGATGATGCCGTACCAGTCAGGAGGGAGAAATCTGGCAATGTAGCCAGTCTTGTGCAGCGTATGAGCACCTATGGGCTTCCAGCAGGAGGATTTCAGCCTCATCCCCCATCCAAAACCTTCAAGAAGAGTATGTAGTCTTTCCAATTTTTCATTTGTGTAAGCTGATGATGTGCATTTTCTTAACATGAATTATTTAATGTTTGACTTAGTTTTAAGGTTGTACAGAAAACTAGAGACATAGGAGGAAAAGTTTTGATGCTAAGCCAAATTCTGCTCCTGGATGCATGGGCAGAACACTTATATATAGTTCTTAGTAGCAGCAATGGGGATGAATTTTCCTGGGAACAGGATTTTAGACCCCTTCCAGATTCCAGAGAGTTGTTCTGTAACTTTGTGTGAGCTCTGCTTGTATTTTCAGGTACCCAAATGAGAACTGCAGGCCAGCTCATGATGATAAAAATAAAAATCTTCCTGTGGACATTTCTTTTAAGCATAAAAGTTTTGCTACAAATTCAAGGCTTTGTGACAAGGAAGCACTCTATAGTCCAGGTTCCTCTTGTTTGGTAGGTTTGCTTCTAGTCTGAAATGAGGTGGAGTTGGTGGTGTCTTAGAAAAAGTAATGGTCTTCCTTTGTAACAGCAGCCCTCAGGATGGTTAGGACTGCAGACTTGGTGCCTCCGTATGTATGTTTTCTATGTTTTAATGCCAGTATTTAAATCAAGGTGACTAAAACCTAGAGTGGAAAATTTAGCGTTCCCTGCATCCAGAAAATTTACTTGTTTGGACACCTCAGTCTTACAAGGGACATTGCTGTAAATTACTCTCTTCCTCTCTCTTATAAGAGGTGGCAGGTGTTTATGATTTAAGCTTGCTTTTTTTAAAAGGAAGAATTCAGAACTTACTGTTTCTGGTATGTTTATGCTTTTGAGTTTTTGCCCATAAAAGGAGAAGAGCCACTAGCTGTCTTTTAAAGCCCTGGAATGGAAACAGCAGAACTACAGATTTTTTGAAACCTTCTAGGCAACTAAGAATGTTACCTTCAAAATTACTTGGTAGTGAATCTGATCTGTATATGCATATTGGCAACAGCACATATGTGCCTGTTAGATGTTTACATCAGCAGGGTTTTGTAAATCTAGCCTGAAAGTTTAACGCTGTTCCTAGATCAGTGCAACCGGCCTCTGAAAGGGAATCGATGTGATCTCATGGGTCCTTCCAACTCAAGATATGATTTTATGATTCTATGAACATGATCTAATACCAGTTCAGGTGTTGGTTACTCATTCTGGTCTCCCTAACCCTGGAGTGATCCCATATTTGGCATGTCTTGTCCTCATGCTGGTGGCTGTGTGGCCGTGGCCAGGGTAGTAGGTACAACTTGGTCTCGGACTCTGCAGTGCCGTGGGTAGTCTAATTCTCCTAGAAGAAAATGGTGTTCAAGCACCTTCCTTTTAGCAGACAACTGTTTACTTAGCACAACAGCAATCTGCGTGTTTCCATTTTACCTGCTGTTCCCTCTTTCCTGGAAGACTGTTTAACCAGCTCCTGCAGATCCTGTTTGCTGTGTGCCTGGGCAATCAATCACTCACTTCAAAAGGTTTCCAGTGCTTAGTCATCTTTCCGTTTCTGGTTCCTAACCTGGTAAAGTGAGGTTTAAAATGTTAAAAACAAAGTTAAGATTATTCAATAGCAAGCCTCCAGTGTATGCTGAGGTAGGTTGTCTCTGCCTGGGAAGTCCCTTGTGTTGTTTTCATGTGCAGCTCTCACTGGATTCAGGTATTTTGTGTCAGGTGGGTAGTAAGCTGCAGGCAGTATTCCTGTCAGAGGCTGCCTTTGTTCAGGAAAAGGACAATACAGAAGGTGTGTTAAATGACAGCAACAAAGGGCTAAATTTGGTTTACCCTGTACAAAACAAATAAAACCTGAAGCTGGACCAGGTGTTTTGGAAATGACAGAATGGCCTGGAGGCTGCTGGCCCAGCAGTCCTGTGGCACCATGTGAAGCTGGGGTGTTGTTTTGTGAGCAGATTGGTTAACTTCCTAGGTTAATCTAGAGATTTTCAAAACTGGAGGGCAGTACTTCCTAAACTGGGTATCACTGAAAACAGACTTCAGATGAGAGAGAGTTCTGGATGGGAAATGCATCTGTGGGTTTGTTTTCTCTCCCTCTTCCCCATTTAGATAGAATTACAATAGGGAAAGGAATGCTGAGATCAGATTTATACCAAATAGCCATGACTTTTTAATTTGCCTTTTTTTTTTTTTGTATCAGTTAATCTCATACAAAGGAGGAGCCCTGAAAGTGCTGTAGGAGGTAGTAAAAACCAGTGAACCGTTTATTGCAATTACAGCACTCCGCTCTCTCCGGTGATGTATGAGTTTCCGTGGAGTCAAAAGAAGGGTGTATTTGTGGGCATTTACGTGTTACTGGAAATAACCCATAGAGCTTCATACTTCTGTTTTGTTTGTTTCCTGCCCCTTTTAAGCTCTTCAGAGCACAGATGATATGCCAGTGTGTAGAAAACTCGATTTGGTGAGATGTGAAGATGCTGAATATTACTCAGATGCCTGGTTGTTTTGTACTGAGGACTCTGGGTGTGGCAGTCTTCTAAATGTTTGACTTTGGACTTTCAACGCTGCTGTAATAAGACAAGGATCAATCTTGCAGGCAGTATCTGTGTGTTGAAATGTTTTCACCCAGCTAATCTTAATTGCTGAAGCTTGAGTAGGGAAGGAGTGCAAAGTATAAGAGAAAGTATGGAAATTATACAGCTCCTACAAGCTTAAGCTTTACCACTTCAAGCTTTTGATTCATATTTTCTCTGAAACTGTGGCAGATTGGTTTTGAGGAGGATGGGGGGGGGGGGGGCACAGCTCAGGTTGATAATTGCCTTCTGAAGTGTGCTGGCTGCTCTGTTGTGGAAAAGGTTTGAAAGCATGGCCTCTTGTTTGAAGAAGAAATGCCTGAAATCTCCGGGTTCCGCAGTAGCATCACTCCAGGATACGTGTGGAGTAATTGGGCCACAGTAGGTTAACACCACTCTGGCTGGAGGGCTTGTTGGAAGCCACTTCAACCACTTCAACGCTCTTCCCTCTCGGGATGTCATTTTGTCTTTTTAATGCCTAGTGATACATGGCAAACATCTAAAGACTGCACTTTATTTTCCTTTTTCCTTTTGCTGCTAATTGAAGCTTAGGTTGAATTTCTCTACTTCATACTGGCACTGAGAAAAGGGAGGTTTTTTGTATTCGCAAGTTTGGATTTTGAAATATGAGCCGAGCAAATGTTAGCATTACCTCACACCTGTAGTTAGCAAGGTGTTTCTCAGAGGGTAGAAAGGCTGTTGACACTTTAGTGTTGTACAGAACAAAACATTTGTTATTTCTTTCAGGATTGTTTAAAGACTGGAGGCTCAAACTTGCACGTTTTCTTCCAAGCAAGTGCTAACACCGCAACTGGCAGCAGTTGTCATTCTTGCAGATTTTGCTCGGGAAATAGCTTGAAAATCATTGTACTGGGGATTTCTCTGACTTGCTATAAAAAAAACATGTTGACACAAGCATGTTGGTAATTGGCAGTCTAGTGTTTGTTTGTGATCGGCAGGCTGTGGAGCTCCATGGTTTTCAAGCTCTAAGATACAGCTTGCTAGCCTAA
>VZTO01008559.1:0-34341 GCA_013400615.1 Syrrhaptes paradoxus
GAAAGCATCTTAGTGACTTTGGAACTAGAATCCTGTTTGTAGATCTTGAAGGAGGCAGGGCAGCAGAAGGGTTAGCAGCCACGGGTACCAAGCGATCTGATGAGCCGTGGACAAGGAGCGTGGCTCTCGGGATGGCAGTAAATACTGGATTTCTTTTTCTTCTCAGGCTCCATGTTGGATTCCTGACATTTTAAGCCCAATCCCTTCATGTGAGGATTATATGGCTCAGTGCGGGTACTGGGGATGGCACAGCTTTAGAGAAAGCCAGACCTGAAATAGCAAGGGTTATTTCAGATCAGACGTGCAGCGTATTATTAGTAGTGCTTTTAACAGGTTGTGTAAGAAAAAGCCTTTGTATTACGCCCTAACCCACAGATGCTTCCACAGAATATCCCAAATCCCAGCGCGAGCAGGATTTTACTACTTTTCAAGCTGGAATTGTGTTCTTGCAGATTTCCGAGAGTTTTATACCCCTCCTCTTCCCCCCACATTGCCCTGATGTTTGCCCTCTGTGAAGCACGGAGGGTGAGGTGTCTCTGCACATCTCCGATGATGCCCTGCCAGGAGCTGTGTTAGTGATGCTGCTGTTTGCACGTCCTGAGAGCAAGGTTGCTGAGGGGTCTGGGAACAGCACAAAAGGTGCTACCACAACACCCCTGTCCTGCTGTCTCTAAAGAGGCTGCTGGATATATTTAAACAGTGACCTGTGCTTGTAGCAGTGTTCATGGGCTGTACCAATGATTCATCTTATCATTTTGCCTTTCTCTGACGTGAGCAGAAAAAAAGAAAAGCAAGAGGCCCAAACAACAGCAAGGTCCTCTGTGCCTTGTGAATAAGTGCTCTATATTCACCTGGATGTATTTCGGCATGCAGATAAGTCTCATTCTTCCCTGGCTCACAGTAGTGAAAGTCAGGAGTACTTGCACTGAGCTCAGTTGAACCATTTGGGTTGAAAGCAGTAAATAACTGGTGGGGTAGAATCTGTCCAACCTGTCTGGGCATTTTGGCACACCCAAGAAGAGACAGAGGTGTCTTCATTTTGAGCTTATATGCCCGCCCTTGCAGAGCAGTCTCTTCAGTCCTAGTGCAGGGGTCTTGTAGTAGCTCAGAGTATGAGAGNCTGTCCTGGCTGGTGGGACAGCCTGAGGGCTCTGCAGACAGGCAGGAGAATCAGTTGTCTGAGTATTCCTGGCATCACCTGGGTGCTCTGAGCCCATGCTGCACTCAGAGCTGTCACTGTGTTGCAGAGGTATCATGCCATGGCAAAGCACAGGCAGAGCCCCAAGGTTTTCAGCAGTCATTCATATTGAGGTTTGCATGCCTAGCTAAGGCCTGTGTAAGCAAAATTCGTAATGCTGGGTAAAAAACAAAGCAAAAGGAGATTTTAGGAGATAGCTGCTTTTTTTTGCTTTTTTTTCCTCCTCCCTGTTCTAGTTGGCTTCAGCATTAAATATAAGCTGTCTTAATTACCCAGACTGATTGGCTTGCCTTTCCAGTTGCATGATTTTGTTTCACAGCTGTGCAGATGTTTGCAGCTCTTTTTCCTTAGGAAACCTCCAGGACCCTTATAAATCTGTCGACATAAATGACTGAGCCCTGGGTGCAGCTAATGTCAGCCACTGTCACTTCTGAGATACAGCCCTTGTCCCTGGGGTGAGGGTCTGAGCAGAGGGTCAGTCTGCCCCAAGGCATCTGTTGGGGAAATGTCCTTGAGGAGAGATCTTGGGCTTTGCTGTGTGCAGTCATGGTACAGAGGCTCTGAGCCCATGATGCCCCAGGCTAAGAGGTGACAATGACAGGGACAGGAACTTCAGGGGGTTGCTTTTTGCCCTTCTGTCTAGGGCTAAAGAGTACAAAGCGGTGTCCAAATTCCCCCCACAAGATTTCTTCACTTAACAGCTGTCTAGCGTGTCTAGGAGAGAGTTTTCCGATGAGACTGTGCACGGCTTTGCACCTGAAGGATTCTGCTGTTCGTTCGGTCTGACCTGCTCTTCAAATCCCCTTTTGTGGGTGTGGTGGTATTTCCATAATGCTCCTGAGATTTATGTTATGAAGTTCCCATTTTTGAAAGTGGAGGCTGCGGACAAGTCATTAAGCACAGCAAAAAATGCGCTAAAAAGTTATCACCCAGGTGCAAGCATGTGATCTGTTATGGGAAGTGTTGGTGCAAGTGACTTAGCAGCATTTTTAATTAGAAATTCAGAACCTCTTCTGATGCTTCCTTGTAGCTACTCTGCAAGAGTGGTTCTACAAAAAAATCTGCTTTAGATTGAGCAGCTGAGTTTTTCCCCAGAATAAAGGCAAGGCCCCGCAGGGATTCCCTAATCCCCAGTATTACTCAGATGGCCACACTGCTGTGGTGCATCTCCTGGAGAGCAGTGCACTAGTCTGCTGGGACTGCAATGGTGATCCCAGGTGTGTCCTGCTCCCAAAGGTCTCCTGTGCTGTCCCTCCTCTCTCCTGTTCTGTAAATGTTTCACTAGAAAATGTGTTGAAGGATACTGAAGGCTTGTTTCCTCTAACGAAGACTCACCTCTTGCAGCAGGCTCTCTGTCTGTTTTCCCTGACCTGCAGAGCACACACAGCATTGCTTTCACATGGATTCTCTGGTGTCTAGTAAGGGTTGAGCTCGTGCATGTTCTCTTTCACAAATGAATATGTCTCTTTTCTCGCCAGCTGTCTAATTGCTTGAGTGTTCCTATGCACTTGGGAATTTTGTATTCCTGTGCTAGTGAACACATTCAAACTTAAGTATTCCAGAAGGTGTGATGATGCCCGAGGCAATCTTCATCGACACCCGTCTGCTTCATCACTCCTGTGCTTGCAGCCTTAAGATGGGATAGTAAAGACCAAAAGGACCCTGAAATGAGATTGGGATTCAGTGATTGGAAATAGTGCTATGTTAAGAGGAGGAGTGCAAAGCAAAAGTCTTGAGATACATTCTCAGTTTTCTTGTTGAATACCTATGCTTGGTGTTTTTAAAACCTTAAGCCATGCTGTAGTGCAAGTTCTGCACGTCACTTGCTGAGGGGAAGGCAGGGAGTGAGACCTGTGAAAAGTGCCCAGCTGTTGGTTTATTTATTAATTGCCGTGTACACGTAGTGCACATTGTTATTATTTAATGAGCGGTACTGCAAACCAGCACAGGGAGATGGAGAGCATGCTTTAAAGAATTGGTGCTGTGCCTACTCCTGCCTGGACAGAGCTCTGGAAGAGGGAGTGGTTTAATGGGAATGCCAATCCTGACAGTGATTTATCAACATTTTAGTTGTCCTTTCTGTGAGATGAAGGTAGAGGTGCCTGTTGCCGTTGTGAATGTGCAAGGTCTCACAGTAGCGCTATATGTGAAAGCCCTTAAAGGGAGCTATGTGCTGTTGTCACCGCATGGGCAAAGGGGACAAGGCATGGTCGTGGAGAGAGGAGCTTGTGAACGTGGCTGGAGTGCAGAGAGGCACGGCAGCCTTTTCTTGCACCCCTTCCAGAGCAACTTGAAGGCATTTCAGATTGAAGAAGTCTGTGAAATGCGGAACACAATGCACCTGAGTGTCTCCCCCAGCTTTTCACACCTTTGACAAAAGGCCTTGTAGGCAAATTAAGCCGAGAGCATCTGCAGCATCTCCCACTCATAGCTTGGAGGAGCTGAGGAGGGGATCCCTGCAGCTGCACACAGCCACTGCAGGATCTAGGAGGATGTGGGGAGAGGACTCGCCACCCGTGGTGGTTGCTGAAGGAAGGATGAAGTCCTGCAAGTCAGGGATGTCTGAGACCTGCCGTCATTGTCAGGGCAGAGACACAAAATGCATGTCTAGGGATGGATCTCCCGCAGAAACAAAGGATGTGGTGTTACCACGTTTGCTCTGTCTCTTCTCAGTGGCTGGGTGTCCCGGGGCCAGTGGCTGGTTCAATTCTTGCTTTGAGTTTCCTATCCATGAAACTAGGGCAATGCTTCTGTTGCACAGCAGAGAAAATGCTCGTGACCGAGATGGCTGGGTGGACATCGTCTGCTGGAAGTGTCTGCTCATCCCCACTGACCCAGGAGATGCCAGGGTGACTTTGTTTCTTGTCATTAAAAGTCCTGGGTCCTGGCTTAAAAGGATGTTGGACAGCAAAAATGTGAGTGGCGGCACCACAACAGGAGATGCCTCTTGTTCCTCTCTTTAGCTGATTGTGGAAGGGTACCTTGTGCTGTTTTCTGCTCTGCTTACATTTGAGAAATATTTCGCTGCTCTCCTTTACTGAATTTTATGAAGGAGGGTCTAGACTATGTTGGCACAAAACCAGTAATTTGTATTTTCAGACAGAGGATTTCTGTCTCCTTTTCCATGGTCTGTGCTTGTGAGACACCGAGTTTCTGTAAAGCTGACAGTGCACGGCCTTAGTAAGTCTAACTCATAACTAGGCTTTAACTAGTCCTTTGCAGTTGTGTTTTCTTCCAGGGTGACAATATTTGGTAGAAGCGATTAACCACACTTGAACTGAATAACCATTCTGTGAATGAGCAGCTGCGTGGCTGGTTCAGTGGAGCATCTTTAGCCAAAGGAAACTTTGATTAGCGTGTGCGTGGCATTGCAGTCGCCTTACAGAAGAAGTGGTAACAACCACAGGTAGTAAATGCACACAGACCCGTTTCATGAATGAAACTCTTAACTCGTGCTGTATCCAAAGCAGATACACTGATGACGCACGTACAGTAGGCAACCAGCCCTTGTAAAAGCAATTATTCTTTCAGTTCAGACCTACCAATAAAAGGTTGCTGGGCTTACATTTCCATTTCCTCCTGCTGAGCTTTTCTCCTCTAATTGTAATATCACAGTATTAAGCGAGAGCACAGGGCATTTGAAAAGCAGTCATCATTTAAATCACTCTAAGTAATCACGCTACTTATTTTCCCTGTTAATACCCTGAAGATTGTGGTGAATAGCACTGCCATAAATNCAAATGAATATGTCTCTTTTCTCGCCAGCTGTCTAATTGCTTGAGTGTTCCTATGCACTTGGGAATTTTGTATTCCTGTGCTAGTGCATACATTCAAACTTAAGTATTCCAGAAGGTGTGATGATGCCCGAGGCAATCTTCATCGACACCCGTCTGCTTCATCACTCCTGTGCTTGCAGCCTTAAGATGGGATAGTAAAGACCAAAAGGACCCTGAAATGAGATTGGGATTCAGTGATTGGAAATAGTGCTATGTTAAGAGGAGGAGTGCAAAGCAAAAGTCTTGAGATACATTCTCAGTTTTCTTGTTGAATACCTATGCTTGGTGTTTTTAAAACCTTAAGCCATGCTGTAGTGCAAGTTCTGCACGTCACTTGCTGAGGGGAAGGCAGGGAGTGAGACCTGTGAAAAGTGCCCAGCTGTTGGTTTATTTATTAATTGCCGTGTACACGTAGTGCACATTGTTATTATTTAATGAGCGGTACTGCAAACCAGCACAGGGAGATGGAGAGCATGCTTTAAAGAATTGGTGCTGTGCCTACTCCTGCCTGGACAGAGCTGTGGAAGAGGGAGTGGTTTAATGGGAATGCCAATCCTGACAGTGATTTATCAACATTTTAGTTGTCCTTTCTGTGAGATGAAGGTAGAGGTGCCTGTTGCCGTTGTGAATGTGCAAGGTCTCACAGTAGCGCTATATGTGAAAGCCCTTAAAGGGAGCTATGTGCTGTTGTCACTGCATGGGCAAAGGGTACAAGGCATGGTCGTGGAGAGAGGAGATTGTGAACGTGGCTGGAGTGCAGAGAGGCACGGCAGCCTTTTCTTGCACCCCTTCCAGAGCAACTTGAAGGCATTTCAGATTGAAGAAGTCTGTGAAATGCGGAACACAATGCACCTGAGTGTCTCCCCCAGCTTTTCACACCTTTGACAAAAGGCCTTGTAGGCAAATTAAGCCGAAAGCATCTGCAGCATCTCCCACTCATAGCTTGGAGGAGCTGAGGAGGGGATCCCTGCAGCTGCACACAGCCACTGCAGGATCTAGGAGGATGTGGGGAGAGGACTCGCCACCCGTGGTGGTTGCTGAAGGAAGGATGAAGTCCTGCAAGTCAGGGATGTCTGAGACCTGCCGTCATTGTCAGGGCAGAGACACAAAATGCATGTCTAGGGATGGATCTCCCGCAGAAACAAAGGATGTGGTGTTACCACGTTTGCTCTGTCTCTTCTCAGTGGCTGGGTGTCCCGGGGCCAGTGGCTGGTTCAATTCTTGCTTTGAGTTTCCTATCCATGAAACTAGGGCAATGCTTCTGTTGCACAGCAGAGAAAATGCTCGTGACCGAGATGGCTGGGTGGACATCGTCTGCTGGAAGTGCCTGCTCATCCCCACTGACCCAGGAGATGCCAGGGTGACTTTGTTTCTTGTCATTAAAAGTTAGCGAAGACAAACATATCCCAAGTGTCTGGCTGGATCTGGGCTTCATGTCCTGGGTCCTGGCTTAGAAGGATGTTGGACAGCAAAAATGTNGCTGACCCCTGCTATCATTGTCAGGGCAGAGTCACAAAATGCATGTCTAGGGATGTCTCTGTCTCTTCTCAGTGGCTAGGTGTCCTGGGGCCAGTGGCTGGTTCAATTCTTGCTTTGAGTTTCCTATCCATGAAACTAGGGCAATGCTTCTGTTGCACAGCAGAGAAAATGCTCGTGACCGAGATGGCTGGGTGGACATCGTCTGCTGGAAGTGTCTGCTCATCCCCACTGACCCAGGAGATGCCAGGGTGACTTTGTTTCTTGTCATTAAAAGTCCTGGGTCCTGGCTTAAAAGGATGTTGGACAGCAAAAATGTGAGTGGCGGCACCACAACAGGAGATGCCTCTTGTTCCTCTCTTTAGCTGATTGTGGAAGGGTACCTTGTGCTGTTTTCTGCTCTGCTTACATTTGAGAAATATTTCGCTGCTCTCCTTTACTGAATTTTATGAAGGAGGGTCTAGACTATGTTGGCACAAAACCAGTAGTTTGTATTTTCAGACAGAGGATTTCTGTCTCCTTTTCCATGGTCTGTGCTTGTGAGACACCAAGTTTCTGTAAAGCTGACAGTGCACGGCCTTAGTAAATCTAACTCATAACTAGGCTTTAACTAGTCCTTTGCAGTTGTGTTTTCTTCCAAGGTGATAATATTTGGTAGAAGCGATTAACCACACCTGAACTGAATAACCATTCTGTGAATGAGCAGCTGCGTGGCTGGTTCAGTGGAGCATCTTTAGCCAAAGGAAACTTTGATTAGCGTGTGCGTGGCATTGCAGTCGCCTTACAGAAGAAGTGGTAACAACCACAGGTAGTAAATGCACACAGACCCGTTTCATGAATGAAACTCTTAACTTGTGCTGTATCCAAAGCAGATACACTGATGACGCACGTACAGTAGGCAACCAGCCCTTGTAAAAGCAATTATTCTTTCAGTTCAGACCTCCCAATAAAAGGTTGCTGGGCTTACATTTCCATTTCCTCCTGCTGAGCTTTTCTCCTCTAATTGTAATATCACAGTATTAAGCGAGAGCACAGGGCATTTGAAAAGCAGTCATCATTTAAATCACTCTAAGTAATCACGCTACTTATTTTCCCTGTTAATACCCTGAAGATTGTGGTGAATAGCACTGCCATAAATTCTCCTCTAAACCAGCCGCCGTGTTTCTGCAGTTAAAGCCCAGCCTGGGGTGAAGGGGCTGGAGGAGTGTGTGGTCCTGGGCAGGGGAGGGGAGGCTGGGCTGGGCACAGGCATGGCAGAGGGACATCTCTGGGGCAGGAATGCCATCTCGTGGCCATAAATAGCTACTGTGTGACTAAATCCACCTCCCATCCCTGCCTACAACTTCCCTGTAACACTTCCCCTGTGTATCCGCTGTGCTTAGGAAACACTTCACGCTGAAATCAAGCTCTGCATTTTCTGTATAGCAGAGATCATCCTTTTTTTGGGTTCCTAAGACTGTGCCACCGGCCTCAGCAGCTCCTCTTGGCTGCAGTGTCCTGGCAGCCGAGTGACATGGTGCTGGCACAGGAACAGGGTCTGTGGGGTCTGTGTGTGAGCCACAAGCAGACCCAGAGCAGACCTTCCCAGGCTTTGCTTTGCTGCAGTCTCCGTCAGCTTTACCCCATTCCTTCTGCACCTTGCACGCTCAGACGCAGATGTGATGCTCTCCTAGACATATTTCTCTCTCAGCTGGCAGTCGCAGTGTTGCCGTAGCCAGTTTGAGGATGTGGGAGTTGCAGTTCCTGGAAGAAGAGCCTGTGCCTTTTATCAGCTGTCAGGCGCTGCTGCCTGCAGGATGTTAAGCAAGATGGTGTCTGCGTGTGTGGCACTTGCATCGTGTCTCAGAGCTGTGGGAACAAAAAATGGACAGTCCATGAAATGCTGGAAGTCGGAAAACACCCTTAGCTGCTTGCTAGGAGGAGCCCAGTCCTTAGGGACGTGCTCACCTTGTGGATAGCATCGTAGTGCTTTCTGCAGTGGTGTTCTGGGTAAATGAGCGCTGGTTTTGTAAGCAAAAAAAACACTAATGGTGCTTTTTTTTTTAGCAGAGGAAGTGTTATATGCTCAGCAGGAATTAGGACGTCACGGGAAATGACGGATTCACTCAGAGAACCGTTGGGTTATCCCATCAGAGCAGACGTCAGTGCTCCGTGCAGAGCCTGGCCTCACTTGGCATTATGTAGCTGCAGGGAAAGGCAGGTACAGCCGCCGCTGCCGGCCCGTGCGTGCAGGGATGCTGACTTGGTGGTCACCTGCGCAGTAGCTGCATCAGTGAAAGAAGATTTTACCATTGTTATAGAGTCTGTGCAAGAAAGTCTAGGAGGAATCAAATCTGTTTGTGCTGTCACTCCCACTTCAGCTCAGCTTCTTCAAGGGGATGGGGCTGAAAGGCTGTTCTGTCAGCAGAACAGGAGGAGAGGAAACAAATGTGAACAAAAATATGCTTCGTTGTCAATCTGTGTCTGATGACTTTGGTTAGCCTGTTCTGAAGGTGAGTAAACACATCGAACTTTTACCGTGGGAGGAATCCCAGAGGAGGCTCAGCAGCTCTTGGGAATCAAGCCGTGTTGCGAATGCAAACCGTTCTCAATGCGTTTCTCCAGGCAGAGTGGAGGGATGTCTTTCTTAGCACTTGAATTGTATTTCCTAACCGAGGACATTTTTGTGCAAGCAGAAACTCAGAAGGTTCTCTGCATCTATACATGTCCTTTGAGATTTTCATTTCAGATCTGTTTTTGTGCACCTACAGCAACCACCTCCAGCACTCCTCTTCAGCACTGGAAAGACAAGGGTGCTTTTAGGGCAGGCTTCATTTCATCTGCTTGCTGCCTTTGAATTGGGATGAGGCAAAACTCCGTGGACTATTAATTAGATCTCTCTTTATTACAATAGCAGGAGCCCAAGGCAGGTGACATGGGCATGTGTACATGGTAGTACAGTCCCCTAAATTTGTGCTTTTCCAGAGTGACCGGTCTCTTGTCTCAGCATCCTCTCCTGCTCACTAAAGATCAAATCCTTTCCTTGGAGCCATGGTTCCATCTGAGGCCCTCTGTGGCATGTGAAATCCAAACTCAGTCCCACAAAAACCACCAAATGGGTTAAATGACTTGCTGTTTTGACAGCGGATGGCTGCTGATGGTAGGAGGAACGAACACCTCCTGTACTTCATCCACAGTGAGATGCACTTGCTGAATGCTGCAGACGAGGCATCATGTGCTTTCTTCATTTGGTGTCTTTATCAGACCTTATTTTATGATTGAATAATTTTTTATCTTTCAATAATGATGTCTCTTGAGATGGTGTATCACCCACTGGGTTGTGTTTCTTAGAAGAACTCAGCTGACCTCGGTCAAGGTCTGTAGTCCTATTCCAGTGTGTAACTGTCCCCAGCCCAGCATCCCCAAACTGACTGTAGTTTATGGCATTCTCCCACCGAAAGAGAGTTGTGCATGGAGCTGCACCCTGTGGGTCTCTAGCTGTGCGACCCAGCCTGTGAGTTTTTTTGGAGAGCCTAAAAAAAAGCCTGCATTCTTCTGTTGCCTTTGGGTTTTTTCTAATCCCAAAGATGCAAACCAAAAACCTATTATCTGTTGCCATTACACACGAGAGTTGCAAAAAATACCTATTTTCCTGGAGGCTTTGGGATGCCCTACTTCTTTTTATTACGGCTTTGCGACCCAGCTGGTGCAGGTGTGAGCACCTGCCTCTGCCACATGTCACGGACACATTCGTGCTGTCACATCCCTGCCAGTGCAGGGCTTCACCAACACTGCTCCCAAAGGGGAGCGAGCTGTCTGCTCTCCCAGCATCTGCTTGTGAAGGGCTCAGCACATGGGCAGCATTGTCTCATTTATGTCATTCCTAGAAATTCAGAAATACCCATTTCTGAAAGTGAAATGAGCATTTTTGCCCTGGTGGAATTAGTGCTTTCCCTGCGTCAGGTTTTGTGTTGAGCTGAGTAAGTCTGGGTGTGCTCTGTTATAGTGAACTGCTGCTTCAGGGTATGGCGAGGGAGGTTCAGGAAGATCACTGATAACCATCATCTCAGTTGTTGACTTCTATTTCATGTTTTTGTGTAGCCAGTATATGTAAAGCATTAGAGAATCAAACAAAAGCTTTCCGGCATGTTGCTTCACATACAGTTAACAGTTAAACATGTTTAAAAAAATGTTTGTTTTCCTCTTTAGCTGCATCTCTAGAATTATGTAAAAAAAAAAAAAGTGCACCTTAGCATTATGTTAGAGGGAAAGGTGTATTCCTCCATCAGCCGCGTGAAGGTAGGTTAGCTCAGGGCCTGGTGTGCTGCTTCTCTAACTTTGTTTTTCCCAGAGCTCGAGCTTTGGGCATACATGATTTATGGCTCAAGATTTAAGACTGTTTCCTGGAAAGGTCTGTTCTGGGGGAGCAGGAGGGGGCTGAAGAAAGTAAACCATCATTTGTTAGGCAGGATTTCTGGAAGAACTGTCAAGACTGTACATGGCATTTTGGTCTCCCAGCAATGAAGCGGGATCAGATCTCTCCATCCTTGAGCAGGATCCAGCTCCAGCAGGCACCATGGCTGGACGCTCCCCTAAGCTGGGAAACCAAGGCTGCATAAAAAACATCACACCCGGAGAAGGTGAAGCAGTGACCAGCAAAGGGTGACGTTGCTGACACGTTTCCTCACAAACCAGGCGGTGTCTCCCGCAGAGAGATGCCATGTCTGAGGATGCTGCTGTGTACATTAACTTAATGCACACCTGGAGTGAGCCCACCGAGGGAGGAGCAGAGCTCTCCTTTAATACACGTTTTTTACTTTTGTTTTCTCCTTTTTTCCCATTTGTTCCATGCAAGCTGGCAAGTAAACCTGTTTCAATAGATATGTCTGGGGAGGAAGAGAAGGTGTCCTCTGGCAGTTTTGAAGCCCATGCAAACTGGTCATAGATCATGTTTAAATATCAACGCCGCTGAAAGCACATCACTCTCCAGCTGCTCCCGTGTTAGCCTACTGACAGGCCGAGCTGGTTGGCAGGGCTGATGCATGGCCCAGCAATATAATTAAGTTGCTCTTGTTCATTATTTATAGAAATCAGAGGCATCAATGTTCTGGCTAGACCAAGTCATAAGAGCAATGATGGAAGAAGGGTTACTGTCTCAAATTAGACAGGGGCTAAGCAGACTTGCTGGAGACCACAGTATGTGAATGAAAGAATTTAATGCGTTCTCCTGGGTATTAACATGTATGTTCACTTTTGGGAAGGCATGGGTGCTAAAATTTCCTTTAGAGGAACTTACACACTAGGGGTGAATAGAAATTACTAAATCAATGTCTCTTAAGGACAGCCGAGAAGAGTGTAGATTGGGCGACATAAGTGAGATATTGTGGAGAAAACTAGCTGGATTTGGAGAGCCTGCTGCCTGGTTTCATGTGTTAAGTGAGTGCAGTCAGGACAAGCCTTATTCGTATCCCAGATAGTTTTAAAATCACACACTGTAACAAAACAGTGCCGTGGCATTTGAATGATTTTGTCTTTTTGGCTATGTGGTAATTTATAACTGCTGTGTCTGCATTTTGGTAGCACTCAGAGGCTACAGCCAAAGATCAGAACGTAACGTGCTTCACATCCATAGGATGGAGACAGTTGTTTCTGCAGTGACCTTATGGCAGGGAAGGGTAAGAGCTTGGTACAGCAGCAAGGTGAGGAGCCTAGTTGGTCTTACTTGTTGTGGCCATAAGCTGGGAAGGTCTGAGTAGCATCAACCTGAAGGTTTGCCAGAAGATCACCAGCGTGTTGCTTTAAACAACTGACAGCAGCGTGGGCTGGGCAGCCTGGCACCTGCATCAGCAATGGCATCGCTTTCCCTCCGTGTGCCAGCAGGGACAGTGCCCATGAGAGCTCCCAAACACTTCTGAAATCAGACAGGTAAGCCCATCCTTCAAGTACTCCACATTGGATGAGCCCCTGGAGGTAGTGGGGGACAAGGTGGACCTTTGTCCCTTGTCTGCCCAGGCACTCTGGATATGTGTAATTTTATGTTGCATTCAGAAAAAAATCTTGGTACTTGAGGCTGTTTGGTTAGTAACTGATGGTACCGTGGCACCTCTAGGTGAATCTGTAGACACAAACTCTACAGTGATCCTCTACTTGTTTTGCTTGTAAAAGGTAAAAAAAGAGCCAACATCTGTCAAGTTAGCACCTGGGGCATATCTCATCCTCTGGCTCTTTGGAGGCAGAAGAGTTTAGCTACTCATCCTAAGTTTGATGCCGAACTAGAAACCCTGGAGACTCAAGCAGGTCCTACTGATACCACTGGAACAGCAGAGATGCCAAAAATAGGGTGACAGTGCTAGCAAAGTCCCGATGCACGGCAGCATTTCTTGGTCAGCTCGGGGCAATAATAAATGCTGGGCTGAGGGTTTCAGGTGAGATTCAGGCAGTTAATATGGTCCTAACTGAGAAAGTAATGTTCAGGATTTTTCTGCTCATATACTTCTTTTCCATTGCGTGTGTGCATGTGTATACATATATATATATCCTTTTGGCCAGAATTGCATTATTTGTCCTCATTTGCAGATGTATTATTGCTTTGAAGTGGCAGCATGAACTCTGTGATATGGGGACAAGATAGCATGGCTACTTCATGAGAAGATTTGTCCAGAACAGGTCCCAAGGCACTTTCCCAACAAATAAACTCCTGCAGTGATAACCTGTTTAATTATTAAACATGGCAATGAAACCATTGCATCGTTAGTCCCTCAGAAGATCCTAATACCTAGCTACTGTCCAGAGCTAATTTTCTGAACAATAATTTAATACACAGCACAGATAAACTGTGTACTTAGATTGAATACAAATGATGTCTCAATGGCATGAATTATGGCCTTATGCTGAGCATCACTATGGCAACTAATGACATCACCGCAGGCTTCAACCTGCACAAAACCCAACTTCTGAGGGTCTCTATTTGTTGGCGCGGATCTTTTCAGGGCTTTTGGGGGTATGAATATGTAAGCACCACAGTGTTGTCAAGGGTTTCCTATGTATGTTTACTGTCATTTGAAACGTTTATTCCCTTTGTGGTTGATGTTGTTCTTATGAAGGAAACCTAATGAAAATTACTGTTTGTATTTGGTTAGTAACATTTGTTGATAACATATGGTCTGGGAATGCTTCAGCAAATAAGAGCTTTTTAATAGTAAACAGAGATATGAGTTCTATAAAGCAGATGCTGTCAAAATACACTTTTTCCTCTTACCAAAGCAAGATTATCTTCCTCCTTTCCCTGCTGGTTACAATGCAGTTTTTTTAAGAGAGAAAACATAACCTGTGACCTGAAGCTGCAGTCAGAAAATAAGGTTGTTTCTTGGTTCTTGTGTTTAAAACGTTTATAGGTAGCTGATCACACATGAAAAAGATGTAATATTGGGGATCTGGCTGGACCTGTAGTGCTGTAGATAATTTATCCCAACTCCCTGCTCCCTGACACTGGTGGCAGTTTGATGCAGCATCATAAAAGATGAGACATGTGGAACAGGGACACCAGGAGAGAAAACTTCAGAGCAAAGCTGACAAAGAAATGGAGTTCGTTAATCAGCTCTGCACTGAACACACTCGTCTGCTGAGCTCAGTCGGACAAGGTTTGCTCAGAGGAGAGTAAACCCATACTCCTTGGGCACAGGAAGGAGTAAATTGTTTTTCCAAATAACTTTCCAAATACAAGACCTGCTGTTTGGTATTTGTGTTTGAAGGACATGTAGTCACTGGACTGTGTGTCCCCTGAGCCTTTCCCCAGTCTTTTCAAGAGAACTGCCCTTCCCCAGCAGAGGATTTGGAGTGAGAACAGTGTAAAATGAGAAAGTGTCATTAATAGCGTGAGGGTGAATAGAAGTGGTCGGTGAGATACAGTATAGTCTCTCATCTGACGCAGTATTCTAGGTTGTAGTGTGTGTTCCATCCCATCACTTGGAGGTGTTGCTCATGGCACGCTTCTGGTTTCTTCTAGTTTACAGAAAGCACCTTGTCTGTGATTATTAAGCTTGCTTGGACACTTTGCATGAGGTTAGAAGTGTAATGAGTTTTCAGGATCTCCAGGAACAACACAGAAATCTAGCTCACAATGAATTATAAAAAAACAAAGAGAAAGATAAAAAGAGCAGTTCTTATCTGCTAGTTTCACACTGGGCCTCTGCATGGCCAGATGCTTGGGAGCATCCTGCTTGCAGTGGTGCACTCTTCTACAGTCCTTCTCTTCGTCTTTGTCTGAGCTGTTCTCTGTTTCAGGAGTGCTTTCTTAGCTCTGTTTGGAAGTCTCTGTCTTGCTTTATTTTAATAAGTTTCCAACTTTCTGAGCTGTAGAAACAAAGCCTGAAACACAGCTGTGAGGTCTCGAACATAAAAGCGTCATGACATTTTACTGCTTAGTGTAAAAGTTGTTTTTTTTCCTCTTCTCTGCTACTTTCAAAATTGTTTAAAGCTTGCAATAGGCATTACTTCAAATTCCACCTACTTTTTGTTCTGTGACCCTCTTCAGTCTGTGCTTGCTTGCCAGAGAGGAGCATTTTCCTGTATCTCAGAACCCTTAGCGCAGGTGAGCAATTGCCATGCTGCTGGGAGCGGCTCCACTTGTGGAGGCTCTTCATGACCCTGTTTGGAAAACCGTAGCCCTTAGGATATTCAACAGACTTGGTGTTTCACAAGTTTCTTTTCCCTACAATCTCTCTAAAGGAAAGCTGGCTGCTGTGTAAGGTCTGGGTATCTTTAAGAGAACCCCACGAGGATGCTCACCAGTGCAGGTCAGGTGAGCCCTTGCTGGTGTCACTGGGCAGCAGCTCCAGCCCATGATGCTCACTGGGACAGGAACAGCACCCAGGAGGAAAGTCCCTAAAACAAAGGGCAGTGTGGCTAAACTGGGGCTCTGTCCCCAAAGCTTCCCCAAGGGTCCAGGTCAAGACAGGAAACCTCTAGCACGGCATGCTCGGGCCCATCACCAGCCCTCCTCCGGGGCTCATGCGGGGAGGGTGAAGCAGCAGGGGGGTCCTCTTGTGAGACTTAAAATGGCAGGTTTGGCCATAGGTGTTGNGAGGAAACCTCTAGCATGGCATGGTCATGCCCATCACCAGCTGTCCTCCGGGGCTCGTGTGAGGAGGGTCAGCAGCAGGGGGGTCCCCTTGTGAGACTTAAAATGGCAGGTTTGGCCATAGGTTTTGGCAGACTGTGGCTGCCACCCCGTGCCTGCAGGGTCCCACGTGGAATGATTTCATGTTCTCTGCACGCTTGGGTGGCTTGTGGTTGCAGGAGCTTGGAGATGTCCTCTAGAAACACAAATGTTCGGTTGGATGAGGCTTTGAGCAGCCTGGTCTAGTGGGAGGTTTCCTTGCCCATGACAGGGGAGTTGGAACTTGTTGATCTTGAAGGTCCTTTCCAACCCAAACTGTTCATTCAGCCTCTATAGCACTCCTTTCCAAGCCACAGGACCACCTGCAGGATGACTCATGGGGTACAAATAGTAGACGCTGGTCTCATTTCATTGCCTGGTTGGAGAGGTGGCCAGTTCCTGTCCCCTGCCATCTGATGGCCAAGGAGCCAGTGTCCTGCTCTGCAGTCCCAGCGAATTAGTCTTACTCTGGAGGTAATGGCTTGAACTTAAACCTGGCCTGGGCTGGGACTCAGAGGAGGACCCAGATTAAACTGGGGTTTCTTCAGAGAAAGCAAACCTCATTATCAGCCTGGAAAGGAGAGGTTAATTAGCCAAGAGAGGAGCAGAGGCATGAGCGATGGCAGATGTCCTAAGTGCAGATGTCCTCAATCCTCAAATTCTGTTCTGACTATATGGGCTGTTGCTGCATGTGACATATTGTTATTTCTAAATTAAAAACTTCTCAAGTTTGGTTTCATGCTGTTCCCAACCACTCTTTTTTTTCCCTGAAGAACCATCACAGGTTTTCCAAACATCTGTCCCATGTTTCCCTAAGAAGATAATTAATGCCCTTGTCACTCAGACAGCCCAGCCAGACAGGACATTTTTGGTTAACTGTTGCGTGCCCAAGGTGTAGTGCTGCTGACCTGCCGGTGGAGCTGAACATCTCTCTGTCCTTCTTTTCCCTACAGCTGGGGTACCCAAGGAGACTTCACAACAACACACGCGCTTCCTGCAGTGAAGGTGAAGCTGTTCACGGAGAGCACAGGAGTGCTGGCTCTGGAGGACAAAGAGCTGGGGAGGGTAAGGAGATTTTGAATTCAATAATGTTTCCTTCTGGCCCTGCTTTTCTAGAGAAATCTCTCCTGTACGGAAAAATCTTTGGAGCACAACATGCTCTGCTTTTTTGCCAAGCTTCAGGAGAGGAAGGGAAAAAAAAAAAGCAAGCTCTCCACTGCTGGAAAGGAGTGCATCTCGCATGCTGTCTTTGTTGGGAGTTTTTAATGGCAGCGTTTCAGCTGGCTGTGCTCGCACTCCGCAAAGGCAGAGGATCTTGTGTCTGATATTGGCAGTCCGGAAAGCCTTAGAAGTTGCTTACGGAAATGGACATTCCTGAGGCAGAAAAGAGGATTGTGCTGAAGCAAAAAGAGAGGATTTAAGTTTGGCAAGAGAGTGTTAAGCTGCTCTCGTATCTGCTGAGCAGCCGGTGCACGGTTTGAGCTTTTGAAAGCACTGACTGTGGTACTCGCTGCAAAGGGCTGGAAATCCTGGCTCCCCCGGGGACTGCGGCATGGTGGAGACCCCATAAGAGAGGCTTCATCTTAGCACAGGGGCTTCACTGTGGCCTGAGCGATCTCCAGGAGCAGCCCGGGCTCTGCCTGCCTGGCTCTGCAACACAGACACACTCCTGGATGCAGGAGATTCTGTGTCTGTAAAATGAAATTTTTCCGAATTAATGTAGATTTGTATTCATCCTGTTCATAAAAGTTTGAAATATTTTTCCAGGTCCTAGTGAGCTGTTGGTCTAGTTTATGTCTTTATGGTGGAGAGTTCTGCATGCGATTTAGTTTCATAATTTATGTTCATTTTAGCTACTTGTATTTTCGTGTTCATGTAACATCCTTTGTTCTTGTATTTGAGAGAGAGAAAAGCGAAGTTACCCCTTCTTTTCACCTCTCAATCTTCTCTTTAAACAGAGTCACATCCCCTTCAGACTTTGCTTGTCCACACCTTGATCCTTCCTTTCTCCCTGTCCTCCTCCTTTTCTCAAAGAGAGGGTGACCCTACCAGGCTGCACTACTCCAGCCAAAGACTTTACAGCTGCTTTTTCACACAGCATCATAATATTTTCAGGATTATTTTCAAGACCTTGTTCTTCAAACAGCCCAGCCCTCCTGCCTTTATCCACTGCAGCATGCTGAGCAGAGCTTTGCACCCAGCCGGCCGCGGTGCCATTCAGGGCTTTTTCCCCCGAGTGGTTACACCCGGTGTAGACCCACTTGCTTTGTAAGGCTTGTTTCCAGAGGCAGCCATGAGTAGTGCTGACTTTGCTGGTCTCGGGAAGCAATTAGCTGTGCATGTTGTTCTGAGAAAGACATCAGGCCTCAAAGCAACCCCTCTTGCCCTGAAATGCTGATGAGCCAGCCCCACCAGTGCCCTTTAATTCCCGGTCCAGCGGGAATCCATCCCTTGGCTCTGAGCTTCTGCGGTCCCAAGGACGTGGGCCAGCAGTGGCAAGCACGAGGAACCGGGCGGTGATTTCCCCTGGCCCGTGGCCACCAGCGCTTTCAGCCAGCCGAACTTCAAAGGGATGCTCGATGTGCCCAGAGTGGCCGGGAGATGACGCGTGTCTGCTCAGGCTGCATCGGGATTTCTTTTTTAATGAAATAATGGAATCAGGAGTGTGTTAAGCCCCTGGTTTAGCTATTGGAATGGGCACAAACCTGTCTGTATGGAGAGAGGAGGGAAGCAGGTTTTATACACAAAAACACCCCTGCTCAGCTGCCCTTTGAGAAGCGGCTTTGTGCTCTGCCAGGCATGTACAATGCTCACTTTCTATTGCGAGTGCTCAATTGGCAACTGGCCGGCACTCCTCATTTCACCACTTTTATCAAAGGGAGAGCTGGAAAATGCTCCCAAGCCCTAAACTGCTGGCTGGGCAGCTGAAGGCATGGGAATACATCCTGGCCCTATTGAAGGCAGTGGCAAGGCTCCCGCGGATCTCAGCCGTGCCAAGGCTTCATCCACTGAGAGCAAGGAGGGGAAGAGCCATGAGTTACAACAACACTGAGCAAAGTTTATGCGCCTTTTGATGAAAAAGAGTTAGAAATCAAAGTACAGAGCATCCCAAACACCCCGAGTGGCTGCTGCCTCGCTGAGAAATGCAGTTTAGTGCAAGTCTATGTGCTTGCGTGACCTGCCTTGCTGTGGGGGTCCTTGGATGCTGCTCAGAGTTTGGACCCATCCGTGTTTCTGACAACACCCCATGTGGAGGACTCACTTGTTATCTTCAGGATGAGCTTAAATGTGTTTTTTTCCAAAAGCAATACAATGGAGACCGGTGTTGCTCAGTTATGTATGTATCTAATAACAGCTTCAGAGTCCTGGCAGAGAAAACATTAGTCTAATTCAATAACAGTGGTGATAAATAATGGTGATGAATAAGGGTGAAGTCAAGAATCTACTGATGTTAACCTCAGTCTTTGGAGGAGGCAATAAAATAATTTTTAAAATCATTCATCAGAGGGTAATAGTGTCAAGGATATTTTGGTGGAAAACAGCCCCTAGGTTGTTGCCTCAGCAGCCAAGTTGAAGAGCAGAGGAATACAAGATTGTAGGCTGGGCTGCAGCATGGACTAAGCATGAGTGGGGAATGATATAAAGGAGATTTATCTCACTACAGGACAGTGGAGACTTGAATTAATTTGTGCCAGTCAAAAAGTCACCTCAGGGAGCTGCTCTGCTCTGTAAGGGCCATGGGTGAGTGGGAAAAGCACAGCTATGATCAGGAAAGATTACTCACCTCCTGGAGCCTTTCAGTTTCTTTGATGAGCCAAGCACATCAGTTGGTGTTCATCTGTGCATCTCCACTGCGGTCACTGGTGCTGCACTGAATTACCCCACCTGGAGACCGTCCCATCGTTTCCTTGCTGCGTGAAATGGAAGCAGAGAGTCCCACAGCCACTGGTGTCATGCGTGGGATGCAGATTGTGTCTGCTCTCACGGTGCAGTCAGACACACCAGCCTATCCAAAACCTTGCCTACTGCATCCAGGCTTAAAAGTAAGCAAAAAATAAAACCAGCTTCTCCACAACCTGAGAGTAGCAATAGATGAACCATTGTAGGTGGAGCTTCTGAGCCCTCAAAACAGCTCAGCCCACATGGGAGATGTCAGGATGGCTGGACATTGACTGAGTTGTGTGAGGCTGAAAGTAGAGGATTGCAGCGGGCAACCTCAGCAAACACTTGTTGCTGGTTTGCTAATTGCAGCAGTTCACCATCACATCTAGAGGGATTTACCTGGCCAGTTGCAAGTTTATTTATCTCAGTCTTTCCTTAAACAATAGGAACTGATAATACAGTTCTGTTCTGCACAACTGCATGAACAATGGCACAATAGATAGAGGAGCCAAAGAATATATGAACTAATCTCAAAATAATACGCTGTTCTTTAAAAAAGCAACAAAAAGCCATCCTCACAGATGTGAACAGACATTTCCAGGCTGACTTCTAAGGGAAAAGTAGCTTGTCTGATGTGCTTTTGTTGGCCATTAAAACCTATTTTGTGAATAGTGTTTCCCTTTAACATTGTTGATTTTGACGCTTGCAGGTTGTTCTCCACCCTACTCCCAATAGCCCAAAGCAATCAGAGTGGCACAAAATGACTGTTTCCAAAAACTGCCCGGATCAAGACCTGAAGATCAAGCTTGCTGTGCGAATGGATAAGCCTCAAAACATGAAGCACTCTGGGTAAAGCTTGTCTTAATCTGAATTCAATTTGTTTTTAATGTGCCTTAGAAAAATTCTCTTTTAAGATTCTGAGAGAGAAACTCTTCTTCTCAACTTCACAGGAGGTTAAAAGAAAGATAAATATAAAAATGGCATTAGTTCAGTCAATTATAGTGCACTTTCCATGTTCTTAGCATAGTCTTTCTAATGCATGTCAGCCAAACCGTTTAAATTTTAAACAGTGTTCCTCAGGAAATTCCTAGGTTATTTTTTTTCCTGTAAGGAAATAAGAGGTGAACTGCCTGACTGAGAATGGTATAATTTCCAAAGTTATCCTGTATTTCCCTGTATTGACTTCCTGCAACCAAAAGCGCAGTGCGCCTTCTGCTTGAAATAAATGCCAGTGTGGCCATCATTATTTATGCAGAGAGACACAGCACAGTTAACTAGCGGTGGCCTGGAGTGGGACTAGTGGTCTGGAAGGTTAAAAGGGAAGCCTCTCCCCTCCAGACGTGTCAGAGCATCTGGGGCCAGAGGGATTCCTGGCAGCCTCCCCTGGCTTCCACCTTCCTGCCGTGCAATTCCGCATTCGATCATCCTTGGGAAGATCTGGCTAATGCCATTGCAAGGCTTTCCTCTGTCTGCTCTTCCGAGCTGAGGAGGGGGTAAAAAATTGAAACTATCCAGGAAAGTCACTGTTTCCATTAACACTTTCTCTGGTGTGTTTTTGGTGCTATAAAAATGACTTTGTTTCATTTTTGTTTTCATAGTGTTTTGGTTAGATTCAATCCATTATTAGCTCATTTGGATCCCTCATCTATTTTTTAATTCCTTTTCCTCCTGTCTTCTCTGCTAATGAGATCAGAGCTAATAGCCACACGGGAAGTTTAATTTTTCCACCACAATCCCAGGCACGAAAAGCAAGACAGGGCAGTTCCCCGGTCGTATTGGTTTCCTGACCGCAGCGGATAGAACAGGGCTGAGCAGTTCTGGCTTTTCTCCGGCTTTTCTTCCACTAACATTTGATTTACAAGGTGCTGCTTATGATGTGGTTCATAATGCTAGCTTGCTATCACGACTGAGATTGTCTTTCTGTCGATGTTAGTGGCAATAGAAAAAAATACAATTTTCGTGCTCTTGAACTAGTCAAGGACTCAGTGCCCACATTAGCATGACTTGGAGTTTTGTGGCTTAAGCATTCACCAAGAGCATGTTGGATCTCTTCTGGCATAAGGAACCATTGGCATAACCAAAAAGGATTTTTTTTCTATGTATTGAGCCAGAACTAAAGTGATGATAATGATACATAAAACATATTCATGCTGAATGTCCTTGCATTTATTATTAGTCTGGTGCTGCCACTATTTTTGCCAGTGTTTGTATTACAGTGTCACAGCTGCTGCTTCATCACAGAGATTAAATGCTAATTTTGAAATTAATTTTAAAAGTTAATTCTTCCTTTGTAGAAAACAATAAATTCACTCTTCCTTAGAAATGATTCCGTTTTCTGGAATATCTGTAGCCAAACAATTTCTAGGAATTCATCTTAAGCTGTTCAGCAAAGCAACCTGGTTTAGTCAGTCCAGTGTATGTGGGATCCCAGGGACTGGTTTTGATGTAGCAAGTATCCCCTGTTTGACAGTTCCCCTCAGCCAAATGGTTTTGTGAAGGCTTAAAGCAATATTTGGGATTTCTCTCCCTTAATTCTTTCATGGCAAGTGTATTCTTCACCCATCCAACCATGTCATAGCTACTCAGTGGCATTAAAGGGCTTCTAAATTCTGAGCAAATTGTGAAGGACACAGAGGAAGAAAGAATTAATACTGTGTAACATTAAGACTATGGGAGATTTTTATGTCACTTTCTTTACAGGTTATTTTTTCAGGTTAGAAATAAACACATTCATGAATGCTGCTGAGCTTAAGTCTCTTGTAATTACTCCTGCTTGTGCATTAACTTCAGTTTCAAGATGTGAAGAAAACATACTGAAAATCAAGAGAACGCATAGTCACTGGTGTACTGAATTCACCTGTTCATTTCTCCTAGGTATTTATGGGCCATTGGTAAAAATGTTTGGAAGAGATGGAAGAAACGATTCTTTGTCCTGGTCCAGGTAACAGATTTAACTGGAAGTGATCTTAAATCACAACATGAAATGTTTAAGTCTTTTCTCTGGCCATTTTCAGTGCTGTGTAATTGATGGTGAGCTGTGGTTCTGCTTAGGGTGTCTGTTAAGTCATGGATTTTTTTCTAAGCACATACATCTTCTCAAGGATATCCCACTTGCAGACCTCTAGCCATGAGTTTCCTGATGCACATGAATGCTTGGTGAAATGGAGAACCAATTTTAGTGAGGAATTAATGAGATGAGGAGGAAGCTCAGTCTGTCTTGGCTGGGGGTGCTTGGGTGCAAATGTTTCCTTTTGAGCCTCCAGGTAAAATGTGAGGTCCATTGAAATCTACAGAAGTTTCATCACTGTCTGTGTCAGAGTCAGTATATCGTTCTTGACATTTATCTTGCTTTCACATTCATTACTGCCTCTCATTGTCTACAACTCTCATCAATCATTTTGTGATGTCTTTCTTCCCTTTTCCCTTTTATTCTCTTTTTTTTTCACTGTCTGCCCTCCCAGTTTCAGTAGACCTGTATATTTGACCTTGCTTAAGAATTTCAAGGAAACAGGCAGGAGATATCCTCTGTGACCTGAAAGGATCTGATCAGTAGTTGGTGTGTTAAATCTTCCCTCACCTTCCCAAGGGCAGCTGGAACTTCTGCATTGACCACAGGAGTGTGAGGCCCCAGTTTGAGCAGCTCCATCTTCACACCAACCTGATACAGCCCCAGAGTCCTCACGGGTCCATCTCTCTCCCCCTCCTCTCTGGGTTCCCCAGGGTACATTGTCTCCAAGTGCAAGAAATAGAAATTTTGTGCAGGATCTTGTGATGAAAGCAACACGAAGATGCTCTGATGGAACACAGGATCCAACTGAGATCTTGTGCCAGCACAGATCCAAAGTGATCGAGTCAGGGGGTGAAATCCTACTGCCACAGAGGGGGCAGGATTTCACCTGTGTGTAAGAACAGAGATGGTGTAAACCAGGTGCACCAGGCTCCACATTTGGGATGAAGCATGCTTGTGTGCTGGCTTTCCTGTGCCGATAAGGGGAGGAGCCCACGCAGTCCATCTTCCACCTCACACAGGTGGTCCTAAATCACCTGGTGTAAACTGAGTTGTTTGTTTTGAGTTAATTATTACTCCAGCTGTCTCAGTAGGAAGCTTAATTGCATTCCTCGTTTGTCCATCACTGACAGCCTCCATAGTGCTAAAGTATGTGGCAGATAAGAAAACCCATCCCGGGGAGGTGAAAGGGATTTATGATGTGTATGACCCGTGAAAGTAGGAGCCTATTTGGAGAGAAAAGTCGAGTACCTGGTCCAATAACCAAGTATGATCAGCAGCAACAGTTTAAATGCTTGTTTTGTACTCCTGATGGGGTCAGAATGGCCACAGAAGTGGGGGAGTTGGTGTAGGGCAGCCATAGGAGATGCCTTTGTCTGCCCAAGTAGTATATTTAGATTTACGTAGAAATGATGGGTTTAGGATCTGTGTCATCCATTCCTAGAGGCATCTGGTTTGCAAGTGCAGGGACTGGCCAGGTCCCTGGTGAGGTCGGGTGCTTGGCACCTGACAGGGGAACCCAGCATCTTGCAGAGATGTACTGCCGGGGGTAAATCCCAGACTGGCTCCTGAGTAGGGAACAGCAGAGGCCATAATGAAGGAAGGGCCTTTTGGGACCGTCATGCAGTACCCTGTTCTTGGGCAGGGATTGAAGGATTGCTTTTCTCTGTATGTTTCCTTTATTGTCTTCTGAAGTGAAGTTAAAGGTCCTGTGGCAGTCTGTGATCACCCACAGAGCAACGAGTATTGCTTTTCCCTGAGAGACGATTCATTCCAATTCTGCCAACTTCTCAGTCCCTTTTTCCCTGTGAACAGGGATTCTCCAAAGCAGAGAATCCTTTTTCCTAACATAGCTTCTCCCATAAATAAATCTATTGATTCTCTTCTCTGCAAGGGTTTGCAGGTTTGGCCATGGATTCCCACGTCTCTGTCGAGGAGCCTTTCTTCTGGCCATTCTCTGTGGCTGCAGTTACTTCTCTAGTTTGCAGTTGCCATATATTCTTCAGCTTGCTGTGGAACTGAAGCGCTCAGAGTTATTCCATGTTTTCTCATGTTACTAGGTCTGTGTTCGTCAGTTGGCATATAAGAGCAGAATTTGGCCAGGAAAGCGATTCATTTGAATAAGATGAGCAGACTTTTGCCCCCAGAGAGTCTCTGTAGCCCACCTCAGAAATTCCAGCTGCCACTGCAGCTTCTCTGTTATGCTACCGTTTGCTCAACATTTGGTGCAATGTAAAGTGTTCTGCCGTACATCAAATATAAACAAGAAACACTCTCTATGCAGTCCCTCAGATGTAGTTTGAGCATATTGAACATGTCAGCAGGCAATAAAGATGGAATAAAAATACTTTGCTGTCCGTATGTTTGTCATTTGCTTTTCATGCAATGCAAAGGATGGGTGCTGATACGAGCAGGGATTGGCAGCAAAGGTGTTGATGTCCAGGATGCTCTGAACTCTGCTAAAGCACAGACAGAAAATAGCCCCAGCAGGAAGGTGAGCTGGCTCTGGTACATAAAGAACGGACAAGGAGCAGCCCCTGTTTCAGAGCTCACTCATCTGCATCAGGCTTCTGCTTGCACCAGAGCTGAGAGATTGGGTCCAGAGCATAAAATCCATGTGGGATACAGTGGTCTGGTCAGTCCCTGACACTGCCAAGAGGGTAAGGCTGTACATTTGGATGGATAACTAAACATTTCCTTTCCAATCCCTTGTCTCTGTCCCTTACCTGGAGCATCCTCTATTGCAGCTCTGTCTCCTCTCCCATCCCTTGCAGAGTAACCTCCTCCTCCCAGTCCTGTGCCCTCAAGTACCCCCTTTCCCCATTTCAGATGGACACAGCCACAGTTCTTTCAGCGCTGTTGGGTGGTACCGCTCTGCCTTCCGGTACCAGCGCTTGAGAAATTTGTGGTAATTAATACTCCAACTCTTCCTAACCATCTAAACAAGGCACAAAGGTGCCAAACTGCATGGGCGGCACTGAGGAGGAAGGTGTTGATGGTAGTTTGTGTCTTTTGTGTCAGTGATGCCTTGCCGGTGTGAACGGAGGCTTTGCACATGTCTATAGAAAAAGCAGCTCTGCAGGCAGCATTTCCACTGCTGCTTGGCTTGTGTAAGCCCTGGCGAGAAGGGGAAAGGAGCAATAACTGCCTTGCAATTTGGGTAGAATAATCCCTCGCACCTTCTGTGTCTGTGTAGCTGCGAGGGTTGTACCGGAGTGGAGATGATTTGTTTGGGTGTAGTGGGTGAGAGCAGCTCCTTTGTGCCGTTTTGAGAACTGGCCCTCGCCTCTCCATCACAGACATTGCCGGGTGGACTTGGTTCAACCCCTCGGGGAGGGTTTCCAGCACGGCACGGCTGGCAGAGCCGCTGCGTATGCTCCTCCAGCATGCACCCATGCCTTAAGAGGGGGTAGTTTTCTCTTTCGAATGAATCGCAGTCCTCTCTGCACGCTGCCCATCCTTCTCGTAGACACCCTTTGAGATGAGCAGCAGAAGAGCAGAATACTGATTAGATGTAAATTACATGGCAGAGACTCGTTACTTGCCTAATTTTAAATCCTGAGATATGCAGCGTGAAAGTGATGGCAGAATATGGCCCCGAGCTTGGATAGAAATGGTCCTTAGCATCACAAGTGAGGAAAATGCTTCGTAAAGGCAACAGTAATGCCAGTGGCAGTGGTAAGCGAAAGCAAAGGAGCAATTTAGGGCAAAGTTCTCCGTGACTGGTTAGGAAAGAAAATGTACATCCATCACAGATAAGTGTTTCCTAAGTTACTGTATCAGCTGCCTGAGCACAGCATACACATTTCAGCCAGTTTGCCAATTAAACCCTTGATTGTGCAAAAGCTGGGATTTTTGATAGCTGACAGAGCTTATATTAATTCTTTGCAAGGTCTAACGTGCTGTACTGGCAGCAACACTGTTGTTGGTTCTGGTGGGTTTGCTGGCTTTGCGGTAGGAAATTTCTTATAAAGATTCTTAAGGGCAAGTGAATTAATTACAATTGAGATTTCAGACTGAATCTGCTCTCCTCTTGTCATAACCCCATTTCTGTGCTCTGGCAGCATATGGGAAGTAACACTCCATGGTACCTGGATGACATGTCTGCTGAGTAGCTTGAAGCAGTTTTCAGCTGATTGTGTCTGATGGTGTTTGCAGAATGTTGTTGGAACCAGATCAACTCTCTGCAGATTAAAACCAGTTGCAGTGTCTACGCCTGGATCTATTGTTCTAGTGACAGACTCCCTGAACTCATTATAATTTAGACTAACAGTGACAGTTCCTGCTTTCAGCAAAACTCAGCTGACTCGGGTTAGAATGAAATGAAGTAAGTGTTCAGTAACTCTGAATAACCAACCACATTTGAAAATAATTCGGCAAAATTGTGGTATCATACCCCAGCAGTCCTAGACTGTGGTCCTCAAATCAAGGTAAATGACCCGTAGCTGGTCCCCGTAATCATATTAAATCATGTTTCCAGTTAGACCCTCGCTGAGAACTCTGCATACGTGGTGATTCTTGAGAAACCTTACGTGTTGATGATAAATAAAAAATTTTGGGGAACTGCTAGTTAAACAGGTGCCTGCATGTCCCATCCGTCCTCCTGTGGGATGGCTTCCCATCGCCCAGCCCTGCCCGAGGAGAACACACACACACCTTCTGCTTGAAGGAAGAAGTTAGGACAACTGCTCTGTGCAATTGTTTAGGGCTGGATGGATGTGCTGAGATGTGAAAACTGTTGTTTTCACATTTTTTTCTTTAAGCTAGATCATTTCCTCTGCTCATTTGTGTCAGGAAAGGGCTCAAGAGGCAACATCCAGCTGCAACCAGAGGACAAGAGTCTCCCATCAAAGTGGAAAGCTGTATTACAGCTGGCAGTATCTTAGCACAGTTTCTCTCCCTTGGGACAAAATGCATGCTGTTAATCTAGGAAAGGTCCGTTTAAGAATTTAACCCAAGTGGGGCGGTGTTATGTCAACAGTGAGCAAGGGGGAGGCAAGTGACTGAGCTCAGAGTGTGAGGGACGACAATTAACAGGTTTGAGCAGGGTCCTGGGGAAAGCAGTGCTCACTAGAGCAGGAGTCTCTGGTGGAAAAACAAGGACAAAGTCAGGACTGGTTAATACATATCTACTGTATTTATTAATCAGACGGATTATATAGCTGGTGACAGAATATGGTTGAGTGCCAAGAAAGTCAGATCTAATTTAGCAGCCTGGGAATAGTGAACTTTGGCGTTTATCTCCTGCTGTCTGCTTCCCCATTCCTGAATTTCTTTGTCTTTTTCTCTTTTTTACCCACTTTCTTTTCCTTCTGTTCTTTTGTCTCAAATTATTTCTCAAAATGTTTTCCCTTTTTTTGTAATGAATCATCCAGAGCAGCCTTGGATTATTTCCCTTCTTTTAGTTTCACTCAGTTCAGCTTCCTTAGATGCTCCTTTTCCTGGCCCTCATTGAGTCCCTGGATGAAATCCCAGCTGCTTTGAGAGTTTGTCCCTCACTGGGCAGAATTTTCTCCTCTGTCTTCCTTCAGTTTCCTCTCTGTATCTGTGTTTTTTCCAATTACTCAGACCATTCATCTTGCCCATCCCATCTGCTCGCTCGCTCTCATACTCAGCGATGGTTCGGTGTGAACTCAGCAGGCTGTAAGATTAATTTCTGCTATTAACTGTTTCACTCATCTGGCCACTTCTGAGCTTCTACAGAAAGCAGGCTCTGTAAGGCACAGTATTTTAGAGGACTGATGAAAGGCAAGCTGCAATCTCCAGTTGACCCTACAGTGCTGTTCAGCAGTAAAGCACAATCGTGACATATCGAGCTTTCTGGAGTCTTGTTTTGTCAGGTTTTGCTTTACCACCACTCATAAATGGAAGGAGACACATTGCACTGGTAGCCAGGGAATCAGCTTCTTTCTGACCCCAAGCAGTAAATGCTTTAGGTGGCAGGATAGGACAGACGGGCAATATGACAGTCCTTGGAGTCAGTAGCTTGAGTTGTTTAGGTGCAGGCACTCTGTGTGGCACCGTTGGCACCTTTTCCAGGGGCCATCAATAGCTGTCTCCTCCCTCCTGCCTGACCCTAGCTTACCTCCTGCCAGCAGGGTCTTGGGCAATCCTGAGCTTGGGCTTCGGACTTGAGCTCGTGAGAAGAGAAGTAGGATGTGAAATTAGATTAGTGCCACATAGAATCATAGAATGGTTTGGGTTGGAAGGGACCTTAAAGATCATCCAGTTCCACCCCCCCTGCCATGGGCAGGGACACCTCCCACTAGCCCAGGTTGCTCAAAGCCTCATCCAGCCTGGCCTTGAACCCCTCCAGGGATGGGGCATCCACAGCTTCTCTGGGCAACCTGGGGCACTGCCTCACCATCCTCACAGGAAAAAACTTTCTAATATCTAATGTAAATCTACCCTCATTCAGCTTAAAGGCATTACCCCTTGTCCTATCGCACCACCCTGTGGTCAAGAGTCCCTCCCCATCGCTCCTGTAGCCCCCTTTCAGCACTGGAAGCTGCTCTAAGGTCTCCCCAGAGCCTTCTCTTCTCCAGGATGAACAACCCCAACTCTCTCAGTCTGTCCTCGTACGGGAGGTGCTCCAGCCCTCTGAGCCTCTTTGTAGCCTCCTCTGGACTCACTCCAGCAGGTCCATGTCCTTCTGATGTTGGGGTCCCCAGAGCTGGCTGCAGCACTGCAGGTGGGGTCTCACAAGCGCAGAGCAGAGGGGGAGAATCCCCTCTCTCGACCTGCTGGTCACACTTCTTTTGATGCAGCCCAGGACACAGTCAGCTTTCTGGGCTGCAGAAAGCTTCTCATCAACCAACAACCCCAAGTCCTTCTCTTCAGGGCTGCCCATCACACATTGTAGACCCATCTGTAGGTTTCTCTTAGAGGTCTCTTCTAATACTGATGTAGAACAGCTTCTTCCAAGGAAATAATGTGAATGCTAACAGGAGAGACTGGTTTGCTTTGCCTCTGTCCCAGGATGGCTCCACCAGAGCCTACTGACTCTGTCTTTTATAATTTTTAACGCGAGAGGTATAAGCTCTAAAATGCCTGTGTGTGTTTCCATACACTACTGTTGTGTTGATATGGTCAGCTTATTGATAGGGATGAAGAATATTTTCTGGGTCCAAAGGTAAGAGGAATTATTTGTACACGAAGAACAGCCTGAAGGTCAGACCTCATGTTCAGGGTCAGAGCAGAAGAAACTCAACTACTGAATTAATTTTACCTGTTGCTACAGAGAGTACATGAGAGGAAAAAACCATTAGCTGTATTAATGTTTTCAATCAATGTCAGCGTAGTTTAGCACTGACTCATTTCAGGAGTTAAATTTGTCATGCAATGCCTGAAGTTCAGGCTGTCTAACACAGGGAAACCAAATCCTCACCGCTGAGATGAAATCTCCAGGATCTTGCAGTAAATAAAGCACATTCAGTGCTTCTCCAGGAGATGGCAGCAATATACTGCAAGTACCACTGAATGAACACTGCAGGAGTCGGCTGAACGTTGAGCTGTGGGGCACTAGGTTATTTTTAGGTTTCTTCGTGTTAATCTTTTTAATTTTTGTGTTGCCGGTACGATGGTATGCATTCAAAGTTCATAGCATAGAATATGCACTGGTGTGCTCCTGCTATTGGTCTGTTACTTGTCAATCTTTCGTCAGCGCTGGTAGTTTTAAGGAGGATGCAAGATGCTTAAAGCATCACTTTTAGTCTTACTCCCACAAATGTGTTAATGATAGGGTTTATTCTTAGGTGGCTTTTGGAGCTGTTCCTGGAGGAAGGCACGGTGCAGGCAGGGCTGCTGAGAGCAGGCTGGCAGCGAGCAGAAGCCCGTAGAGGGCAGCAATATACCAAACACTGGCTGGGAGATGCTATGCCAATAGACAGGTCCCCTGACTTAAATAAATGACATTTTATTAGCAATAGATGCCACCAAAGTAGGTGCTGCTTGTGTATTTGTAGCCTAGCAATTTGTCTGGATTTTGAAGGGAAAAAACCCCCAGCTCAGCTATTCGCCCATCTTTCAGGATCTCTCCTGACTTCCAAAAAATGACAAGCACGATCCATTGCCACCCACCAGAGTTTTAAAGTTTCCTCCAGAGGTCAAGAAAATGTCCAGATGAATAAAATTACGTCAGGCATCCAGGATGTGACACAACCTTAACAAAGTCATTTGAAATCATTTGACAGTAAATTTCCCCGTGAGTTCCTAGCCCGGGGCACGGAGAATCCTCTCCTCTCCTCCTTGGATGAGCTTCTCGCCGACCATCCAGATTGCAGCACGCCGGGTACGCGCGGGGTCTTGATGCAGCCTGATGGCCTCCTAAAGGCGATTCGGGAGCCTGGCAGAGCCCCTGCAGCTGAGTCGGCTTCCGTCAAGAGCTTGACATTGAATGTATCGTGTCATGCAGATGGTACCTCAGAGGAGTGAGAGCTGCCATTTACAGCACTGATGACAACAACTGCCGAGATCAGTGGGATCTTAAGATTGCTTTAATATGACTGGCACCTAGCAATTTAGCTCACATTGTTTGTGACAGGGTGTCACTCTTGCACTTGTCTGGGGATGAATGATAGAGGGTTTCTAAAGTGTGGAGCTTCCTCTTTCGGAGGAAATTAAGCCGCTGCATGTACTGATGCGGAGAATTAGACGCCTGCCGCAGCAGGGTGCGTTAAGAGAGAGCTGTGCAAAAGCCTGGTAAAAAGTTTAGTCTGTTTTGTGTGGGCAATGAGCATCAAAATTACCCCACCGCCCCCCGGTTCATGTAAAGATGCCATCAGCGTGCAGCGTTGATAAGCGCTTTGGATTGCCTTGTTGTGATCACCCGGTGCCATCTTAGCTTTGTGATTTTCTTCAGGTTAGTCAATATACATTTGCTATGTGCAGCTACCGGGAGAAAAAAGCTGAACCTCAAGAGCTGCTGCAGCTCGACGGATACACTGTGGACTACACCGACCCGCAGCCAGGTACGGGGGCCGACGGCTTGCTGCTGTGCCCACAGGTGCTCATGCTTGCCACACTGCCTATGACTCGCTCTCTGCTTGCTTGCAGCTGAACTGTGATCAGCATTATCATAAATATGTTTGTGTTTATGCTGATCATTAGCTATGCATGACTTTACTATAAATAGAACGAAGGAATTGAGTTAGGAGTTGCACCAGAGGAGGGAAAGACTCATCTTCTCTGGGCAGCCTAAGTGAATTAGATGCTTAAATCCCAATGAAACTTGATTGTGAACTGAATGCTCCAGTCGGGTGATGACCCTGACCTGTGCCTTCAGATTATATTCCCTAAATAAAAGGTTAGCAGCCATGCCTATCTTTATTGTAGAAAATATTTATGGGACCAACCTAGCGTTTTTGCCTGCCCCATTTTCTCTCTGATTGATGTGAGTGGAAGGGACAGGGGCAGAAAGCCCCCTGGTACCTGGAGGTACCTGTTGTGTGCAGGGTGCTGAGACCTTTCTTCAAGTAGAGGAGCACCACATTTCTTTTATTTCGGTGGAGTGACACACTGAGTATGGTGATCTTCACCATGCCCTGCATAATGGGATCCCCAGAGGAGATGAAGAAAGACACAGCAGGTTGGTTGTCAAGACCTTGATTCCAGGTTACTTCTAATGTTAGGGAGATGGGAAGATGGGTGCTGAATCAGGGCAAAGATGGAAATAAGCACGTCACCCAAGCCCCTTTGTGCCAGGTGAGCGGTGGTGCACTCGCTCTAATGGGAAACATCCCACCGCATCCCCTCAAAACCCATATTTAATGGGGCTCCAGCAGCACAGCCCACATGGGACCTTCGCAGGTGGGGCTGTAGGTGAGAGAAGCAGTTGATCCAAGCGTTCTGGGCATGTTTTGGTAATTGCAGTGCTGGGTGCTACCTGGGGACCTGGTGGACTCTCTTGCAGGTGAGTTTGATGCCGGGGAGGGGACTGAGCTCAGCCCAGGGCAGTGCGAGGCTGGCTGGGGGGACACCCAGGATGGTGGTGGGGTGGGAAGTAGGGGGAGGACCTCTGGTTGGCCTCAAAGTCTGTGAAACTCCGTTGTCGCTTCCTTTCCTGCCAGGCTTGGAGGGCGGCAGAGCATTCTTCAACGCGGTGAAGGAAGGAGACACGGTGATTTTTGCAAGTGATGATGAGCAGGACCGTATCCTGTGGGTCCAAGCCATGTACCGAGCCACCGGCCAGTCGCACAAACCTGTGCCGCCTACCCAAGTGCAAAAGCTAAATGCTAAAGGAGGAAATGTACCCCAGCTAGACGCCCCAATCTCTCAATTTTGTAAGTAAATAAGTTCTCCTAGAGAGCAGAAGTCTTTGATGGAAAGATTTTCTGCACTGATGTAAATCAATATTTGCACACATTTCTGACTCCAAAATGAATTTTTTTTCATTATCATTAAGCTGCTTTTTTACATCAGTGGATCCAGAAGCAGTTAACCTGTGTGTTTAGCACAACCAAACCCAAGAAACAAAATTCCTTGGGGAACTTGTCGATGAATATTTTAAAGTGCAATACTTGATGGAGGAGAAACTGGGATCTGAGAGCCTGAGACTGAGCTTGCTTTCTGCAGACATGCGTTTTACCTCCACACAATGAACTGCACACCCAGATCAGAGCGATTCATTAGCACCATTAGCTGTCTATCAAATGCGTCACGTGCTCAGAACTACAGGTGCAAATCTTGCAAGTACGAAATGCACACACAAAAAGAGGTCTCCTGTTGAATATTCAACTGTAGGAAAACATATGGTATTTTTAACAGGTTGCTTTGCAGGCCAGTTAGATGTGAATTTAAAGCAGTCATCTTTTAAGTTGTAGCTGTGCTGCATGTCCTGTGCAGTTATACCCAGTTTGCTTAATTTGAAATTTAGAGCCATTTCTTTTGTCTTGCAAATGTAATTTGATTATAAACCAGACGAATACCTCCTCACTCGTTTTTCTTCAAGGTCTTGATCACATGTCTGGAGCCCCTTTGTTATGTAACATACAGCAGTTCTTGATAGTTTCAGCAAAATTTAAGAATTAGTATCATTAACTGTAAGCAAAATAAGGAAAAGTGGTAAATATTAGCAAATTCTTCTAATTAAATCAGATTTTAACATTTAAAATAGTCTTTGTAAAGCTGTTACAGAGTATTTTATTGTAAGGAACTCAAAAAATCTGTCCCTTACTTATCAATATCATTTTGCCATCGCTTATATTGGTTTAACTTCTTCATGTCAGTATTTATAGAAAATAACAATGCAAGACATACAGCTGTATGATCAATGTTACAGCAGAAAACCTCTGCTTGCTGCTTTTCTTTTTTTTTGTGCCCTCCACATGGCCCCATGTTTTGGACTCCCTTCTGCCTTGCATTGCTGCTCCTGGGAATGGGACGTAGCGTGATGCAGCCTGGTAAACCCAGAGTCAGTGTTTTCATTTCAATGACCCTCATCCTCTTCATCCCAGTCAGGTCCCTGACTTTGGGGGCGCAAGGTGTGAAAGACTGGGATCAGGGAGGAGGGACACCTCTCAGAAAGCCAGAATGGGAGGTGGGCATTGGGCTCTTGCAAGCGGGCGGTTTACTGGCTGTGATTAGCCTGTAGACCTGGCTGGGTCACACTGACCTGAGAGCATTTCTGGGGTTTCTGTGTCCCTCTGCTCAGATTCATGGATGCAGCAGGCACGGGTCCTTCTACAGCTGCTTTTTCACATGTGAAAAGCCTTCGAAGTGCAGCAAGGGAGAGAGGCAGAGCGATGCTGCCTGTGGCTCCCTCCCCTAATAAACGGTGCTGAAGGATGCTCTCAGCCGTGTGGTTGGTGCAGAGAGGATGCACTCCTGCTCATCCCAGCATGATCCCTGTGGATTAGGATGAGGGCAG